>VDFB02086081.1:380423798-380725600 GCA_007258455.2 Sequoia sempervirens | reverse complement strand
CTTCATCTATCTCTCTCCCCTATACTCTTAACCATGAAACCCTAAACCCTTATAACCCTCTACCATAAACCCTTAACCCTTAAAACCTCTACCATATACCCTAAACCCTAAAACTTTAACCCTTAAACCTTCTACCATCTACTATTAACCCTTAGGTCTATGTGTACACAAATCAAATATCCAATTTGTAGACCATTACTTTAAAACAATGACAATTTTTTTATATATATGCTTTTTACAAATTGGATATCTGATTTGTAAAAAGCATATATATACAAAATTTGTCGTTGTTTTAAAGTAACGGTCTACAAATCGGATATCCGTTTCAAATCGGATATCCAATTTGAAACGAATATCCGATTTGTAGACCGTTACTTTAAAATGACGACAAATTTTGTATATATATGCTTTTTACAAATCGGATATCCAATATGTAAAACTAGGATTGGTGTTTGTTTTGGTGGTGTGTACTGACACGCGAGCCTAAAAAAAGTCAACACAGTATTTTCGTGTTTTTGGGTCGATGAAAGACATTTTTTTCCTCATTGCCACTTTTTGGCCCACCATTATCCTGCACATACCCATATGCTACTTGAAATGGCACATATGCCGCCTAAAATGACACATAGACTTTATGAAACAACACATTTGTTGGTTTTGCGCATTGACTGCCTGAATTGGCGCATTTGCCTCCTAAAATGGAGCATTTGATGAAATAGCACTTTGATCACTTTTTTTAGTGCATTGAGGTGTTGTAATGGTGCATTCGATATTGTGGCACATAAAAACACTGTTTTAGCGCATTCAAGTCAGAGTGATGTGTTTTGTCAAATTTGTCCTTGATTTTGTCAATTTTGATCGTGTCAGCTGTTGATTTGATATGATTGATGATCTCAATAAAGTAGATGATGTTCAACCTCATGATAGGTGAGGTTTGATGATTGATTGATGATAATTTTCCTCATGATAGGCGAGTAATAATTATAATTTGGTTGATAAACCTCATGATAGGCGAGGTTGATTTGATTAATTGACCTCATGATAGGTGAGGTTCAATGATGCTTGCTCACAAGATTTGATCAAAATCTCACCAAAGTTGTTTAGATTTGATAGGCTGATTGATGTTTAATGATTTGACAAAGAATACTGACTTTGAATATTTCATGATGATAGGAGTCATTGACGAACCTGTAGATTTGAGAGTGGTTCCCTAGGACCTTTGATTTGATACTACAGTTAGTGCAACCTGATACTATAGTCATTACACATTGTGGTTTGTCATCTCTTTTATCTATGCCCCAGATTAGGATTAATCAGGGTCTCATGACAACCTTAGCAAAGAGGTGGAATAGCGAGCATAATACCTTCCACCTTCCTACCGACGAGATGACAGTCACTCCTGAGGATGTATGGCAGATTTTGAGGATTCCCATTGTTGGTGATGTTGTAGTATATGATTCTTAAGAGCAGGGCAAGACTGATGCTTTGCACAGTATTTTAGGATGATAATATTTGTGGATATGATATTCCATGGCGTAAGATGGTGGATGCCTATGCCACCCTTCCTTCTATTCTTGTTGGTTTTATTGGAGGGTTCCTTTGTCCTGTTTGTAGGTCAAAGGGACTTTCTATTGGTTGGGGTCGTGTGTTGGAGAGTATGATTGTACATGGTACCAAATATGCATGGGACATGTGTATGCTTGCTCATCTTTATCATGATTTTCATTTAGTTGTCTATCTTCGAGGTCACACTTTGTCTGCAGGGGTTACATTACTACGGGTGTGGGTGTGGGAGCATATAGCTGTTACACATCTAGTGATTGTGAGACAACAGTCTGCCATGAGGCCATATGTGCATATTTATGTAGGTCGACTTACTCAGCCAATACTGGGTAAGTTGGAGCATTGAAGGAGAGTGTTGGATGATGTAGAGGCTGTCACATGGTTACCTTATCTAGATTGTGAGCACTGGGATGACGGCGATATTAAGTTGCCATATCTCTCTCAGTCGATGTTGTTGATTGGTCAGACTCATTGGGTTTTGGAGATATTTTTGTTTAGGAGGGTGCTCAGGCAGTATGGTATTGTACAGGGCATGCCCCAGGGTGTTGCCCATTATGGACATTGTTAGATAGATTCTACAGATTGGGGACCCTGTCTTTCATATGATGCTGCCATTTAGGAGTTCTAGGGTCTATAGCCTTTATTCTAGGAGATTCATCTTGATATTACCGAGGCACCTGTTATAGCAGATTATGTAGAGTATTTGGCTCTTCATCCCTTTCCACAAATTATTGTTCTTGATAAGCTAGTGCTATTACCTGGTGAGGAGGATGGTAGTAGCGATGATGAGGGAGATGGAGATGAGGAGGGAGATGATGATGGTGGTGATGATGGAGGAGGTGGTGGTGCTGGTGGATTAGGTGCAGGTGGGTTGGGTGCAGGTGGGTTAGGTCTAGCCATAGATGTGCAGGATTATATGGTGCCTCGTAAGAGGCGATCATTGATAGCTCCTACCGAGTAGTGTGTGCATATTGGTATACCTTCACAACATCAACAAAATTAAATTGTGAGTTTACAGGTGTAGGTGCATACCTTATAGGGTCAGTTGATATAGGCTTGAGGTTTATTATTGTAGACACAGACCCATATGTAGACATAGGCCCCATCCCATGCACAAACTCTAGCTCAAGTATAGACATAGTTGGCAACTGCCCAAATATAGATTACTTCGTTGATGGCTGAGAGAGATGTAGCTAGAAAGGTTGCAGAGTAGGCACATATTACATCCGAGAGATTACATAGATTGGCTAATGGTACATCTATGGCCAATTATGTGAGAGAGGTTCTCCATGTGGGTAGAGAGGAGGAGTATTATAGAGGAAAATACCATGATGTTGTTCCCTCTAAGCGGAGAGTTAGTTATGCCCATTCTCGATCAGTCAGGAGCCAGTCTAGAACTATTAGCGCGGGTGTGACACAATATCCACAGAGAGATTTGAGAGATCCTGGTACATCCGGTGGGGGAGGTACTAGCCTAGAGATGCCTACACCATCTGGAGCTAGCACCACATAGCTTCATGATGTGATTCCATGATATATGAGACATGGTGTATACTTCGGTTTTTTGATTCACAACTATTTCTGATGTTGTATCTCTTTTCATTTTAGACATGATTATATACTTGACATTATGATTTTTGAGATCTATATGATATGTAGCAGATTGATCGATTTATATGTGTTCTTTATGGTTTTATGATGGATGCATTTAATTTCCCTATTCGATATGTCATGTGATGATCTATATGACACTGTTATGGATGCATTTAATGATCATGATGATATGCTATGATTTATGATGTTCTATCTATGATGTTAAAATGTGATATGTGAATAATGATGATGTATAGAGGCATGATGTGCGTATGTCTAAATTACATGATAATGTAACCATATGCACAATTATGGATGTGATGAGTAATAATGTAAATATGATGTGTACTTTTATATTTTTTTTGGTATTTTAAATGAAAATATATGATAAGAAATGGATGAATGAATGATGAATATAATGGCACTTTTATTGTATGTTTTATGATATGATGAATGGGTGACTAAAAATGCAACTACATAGAGATTTGTTTTTGATATTTTTTCTCATGCAATTTTATGATGTGATGCACAAATGAAGAAATAACATGATTAATGTAAATTATATGATCAAATTTTTGAATGATGAAATGATATAATAATTTCTTCTAATGTATGCAATGGAAATGATTATGAAACTACATGATAATGATGATATTTTTGTTAATTTCAAGTATACTCAATCCATTTATGAGAAAAGATAACATCGTTTTTGAATCCTTTACCAACTTTTGTAACAAATACTCTGCAAATGTAAGAATAACATGAATGCAATTTAATTTTATCATGCAAATATACATGCAAACATTGGCACTTTAACAATCCATTTATTTTGGTTTTTATCATCATGGAGCTTTTAAAATGTTGAAAGTGAGTAAAAGCATCGATGGTATAATTTAGACCATGATGACCTAAGTACTACTTTCATGATTTTTGATATTGCAAGTGAACACAAGCATCTAGGTATAATTAAATCGAGATGACCTGAGTATTTCTTGTGTAAACATACAATAATTAATCATTATAGTGTGTGAATTCAGAATGTCATCAGTGATACTTTGTAGAGCATGTCTCGCAACAATTCACACAATAAATAATTAATTCACAAACAACAAACAAAGAAAATATCATTCTTCTTCCTAGCTTCTCTAGTTCAATACATCATCAAGTTGCTCCAAAGAAATGATAAAAAAGATCAAAGTTCAACAATTCAACCTCTGCTTAAATTATTTCAATCATTATTCAAATTAGATCATCCATTTTGATTTGAAAAACCTAGTTTTATGCTTTCCAATGAATGTTTTGATCATGTATGATTGATTGCCAAATGTTGTCTTGTCATTGCTTTTGATTTTGTTTGATGCATTTGTTGTACTGATTTTTGTCTATTTGATTAAGCTCAAAGTTTATTGCCCTAGTGAGTTGAAGATTTTTCCCCCAAGCTAGGGTGAGACATGACCACATTGCAATGATATGATATTGGACGGAAATGATGGTGAAAGTGAACGACCATGACATGCCTCTAATAGATGGAACTGCTGGTTTAAATCACAAGTAGCGCCTATTTCCAGGTTTTCACTACATGTTTTTATTGTACTTTTTTAGACTTTATGATTTTTTTGTATTTTTGTATTTTTTGATTTCTTTTGTATTTTTCCATTTTCTGATTTTTTTTGTATTTTTCTATCACCAAGATGCTTGTTTGCTAGGTGTTCATCAAGGAAACCATTTTTTCAGGACTTGAACCGTGCACTAGGTGATTCAGGTGTAGAACTTTTTGAGATGGATACTATTGATAGGTTCATCAAATAGATCCCCTTTAGGTGTAGACAGTTGATAGGCCCTAGATCCATAGACTGATGTGACAACATTGAGACCTAGCCAATTAGGTTCAAAATTTCCTTTATTTTCCTTGTCTTGTTGATTTCTAGGGTTTTCCTTTAGGACCAAGTCACCAACCTGAAAGATTATAAGCTTTACCCTATAATTGTAGCTTTTGGACATTCTTTGTTGATATTCCTTTAGATGGTTCACAACTTGTTGACGACGTCCATCCAACAATTCTAGTTCTTGAAGTCTAGACACTCTATAATCCTCATCTAGAATAATTCCTTTCAGTGACACACAAAGTGATGGAATCTCAACCTCAATGGCTAGTATGGCCTCTAATCCATATACCAAGGCATATGGTGTAGCTCTTATAGGTGTTTTGATGCTAGTTTGGTATGCCCAAAGAGTAGGGTTTAATTGAACGTGCCAATCACATCCAACATCATTGATAGTCTTCTTCAGGATTTTTAGAATTGTTTTGTTGGAAGCCTCTATTTGGCCATTTCCTTGAGGATAGTATAGTGTTGAAAAATGATGTTGGATATGAAATCTTTCACACAATTCCTGGATATCTTGGTTCTTAAAAGGTCTACCATTGTCTGTTACAATGGATTGAGGTATGCCATACCGACATATGAGGTAATTTAGAATGAAAGAAGAAATCTGCTTTCCAGTGATTGTTGTTAAGGGAACCACTTCTATCCACTTTGTAAAGTATTCTGTTGTGATTATGAATTTGTGTCCATTGGATGAAGAGGGATTAATCTTCCCTACCAGGTCTAGTCCCCACTGACAAAAAGGCCATGCTGAAGTGAAAAAATGTAATTCTTGTGCTGGTGCATGGATTAAGTTACCATGGATCTGACATTTTTGAAATTTCTTAACAAACTGATAAGAATCCTTCTCCATATTTGGCCAATAATACCCCAAACAAAGGAGTTTCTTTGCTAGAGATAGTCCGCTTGAATGAGTTCCACAAATACCTTCGTGAACCTCACGTAAGGCCGTCTCAGATTAATTATGTTCTAGACACCAGAAAAGAGTACCATCTAGACCTTGATGGTAAAGTATGTCAGAAATTAAGGTATTTCATGCGGTTTGGTGAATGAAGTTGCATTTATGGTTTCTGGAAAGATCAAGAGGAAGGATATTGTCTTTTAGGTAAGCATAGGTCTTTCCATAAATTGAGGATTCAATGTCATCTAAATGGAATATGGTTTGAGATTTTGGATTATCATATGTAGGATTAGACACTTGCTCTACCATAAACTCATAACAAGCTTGCTTTTCTGGAATCTGTAATCAAGAAGCAATTGTCGCCATTGCATCAACAACCTTGTTTTTTTCCCTTGGAATCTGTTCAAATTTGATCTCCAAAAAGTACTTTTTGAGATCATCCACCATGTTCTTATACGACATCAACTTCTCATCTTTGGTTTGATATTCATCATTTACTTGATAAATGACTAGTTGTGAATCTCCATATGCTTTTAGTTCTGTGATCTTCCACTCAGTTGCTACCTTGATGCCAATGATTAATGCCTCATATTCCGCTATAGTATTTGTGCATGGAAACATGAGTCTATATGACTTTGGGATGGTATATCCTTGAGGTGTAACAAATAGAATTCTTGCACCTAATCCACATTGCATGAATGACCCATCAAAATAAAGTAACCATGGTTGTGTGGTCATAGTAAGAATGTCTGCATCAGGAAACTCAATGTTCATTGGATGATCATTTGATAATGGAGCCTCGGCTAACTGATCTTCTATTACCTGACCCTTGATGGCTCTTTGATCTACATACTAAATGTCAAATTCACTTAAGATCATGACCCACTTGGCTAGTCTGCCTGTGAGGGTAGCTTTGCTGAGTAGATATTTTAATGGATCAATATTTGCTATGAGCCTAATTGTGTGAGTCAACATGTAATGCTACAACTATTGGGTAGAAAATAACAATGTCAAACAAGCTTTCTTGATGAAGGTGTAATTTATCTCATAACCATTCAAAGTCTTGTTGATATAATAAATAGCTTGTTCCTTTCCTGCAGGATCTTCCTATGCTAATAAAGCCCCCAAAGAATTTTTTGTTGTTGCAATGTATAGTAATAAAGATCTATCTTTTGTAGATGGAATGAGTATGGGTGGTGACATCAGTTATTGCTTTATTTTATTGAAAGTTGTTTCACACCCTTGATCCCATTTGAATGAGACATTCTTATGTATAAAATGATTGAATGGATGACTTTTGTCTACTAATTGGGAGATAAATCTCCTAATTGATTGTAGCTTGCCTTGTAGAGATCTTAGTTGACTGATATTCTTTGGTGGCAACATTTCCATTATATCCTTGACCTTAGCAAGATCCACTTCGATACCCTTTTTTGACACTATGTATCCTAAGAGCTTTGCTGATGTATCCACGTAATCTTCCATAAAAGTATGCATCATGTCATGGAAAATAGTCGTCATTGCTCGTTGATATGTTGCACTTGCATTTTTTGATCCAAAGGGCATGACATTCCAACAGAATGTTCCCCATGGACATGTGAATGTTGTCTTTTCTTGATCTTTGGGTGCTATCTTGATTTGGTTATACCCTAAGAAGCCATCCATTAGTGATAAAATGGTGTGTCCAAATGTTAAGTCTACAATAATATCAATGTTTGGTAATGGAAAATCATCCTTTGGGCATGCCTTGTTTAGATCTCTGAAATCAACACATATTTTAATACTGTTATCTGCTTTAGAGATAGGTACAATATTAGAAATCCACTCAGTATAATCAATAGACCTGATGAATCTTGCATCTAACAACTTTTCTAGCTCGGCCTTTACCATCAAGGTGATATGCGGATGCATTTTCCTTAGTTTTTGTTTTATAGGTTTTATCCTAGATGGTAGAGATAAATGATGCATTAGAAGATCTAGATCTAAACCTGTCATATTGGAGTAAGACAAAGCAAAGTTAATGTGTCTTTCTTCAAAGAATTTGGTGAATTCTAGTTGTTCTTGTTTAGTCATAGATGCTGCCAGATGTAGAGTCTTTGCTTTTTCTATTGTGCCAATATTGATAGACTATGTAGGCTCCACCAACATTGATGATCTTTCATGATAGTGCTTTGGAAGGGTGTCACATCTCCCATCTTTCAGTGCTCTAGAGAGGTTTTCATTGTCAGATGTATTCTTTATTTTTACTTTTTCAAGATCTAATGCTGCTATGAAATGGTTTTCACCATTAGATCCATTATTCTTGTTTTCAATTTTGCAATTGGAAGATTTGACACCCTCCTAATTCAAAGTATTGTTACAAGATTTATGAATAGAACTTGTGTCATGTGTGTCACTACAAAGGAAATTAACGATAGCATCATCATTTGCAAAGATAGGTATATCAATAGGTTCAGTTGGTTCCCAGTCGATAAGTTTAGGATGTATTAAAGGTAAACAGTCATCAGATCAGCTAGGGTCAATGATAGTGAGGGTTCCTATAAAAATGTTTTCAAAATTGTCAGTGGTGATTTCAAGGCCTATGGTATTACTCTCCTCCAAGTCATCTATCTCACTCAATATCTATTCATCCTCACTTGTGTCATCAATATTTTGTGATCCAAATACAAGGGGTCTAGTCCCTGAACTTTTTCCATCCTCACGTGTGGGTGCATACTCTTTTATAACATCAACTTGTATGTCCTTGAATGATATTTCTGATAAAGAATCCCACTCATACTCATTAGAATCTATTTTAGAGCTATCCCGCATTTGAAGGATCCTTTCAACAACTTCATGAGTGGTTTCCTCTTTTGTTTCCCCTATATAACCCAATCCTGTTTTGTCCTTTGGATGAAGTGTGAGAGGTTGGATGGGTTCTACAATGCCTTCTTTTCTTTTACCAATAGGTCCTTGTCCTTCATACCCCATTTTCTCCAATATTGTTTTTCCCTTGCCATATTGATATGTCTTTATATTAATATTTGTTGATGTAGAGGCTTACTCATCTTTGTAGAGCCAATTGAGGATGACCTTATCTTCAGATTCATCTTCTAAAGTACCTACCTTCATAAATCTATTATCAAAAACCATGGTAGGTTGTGATGATTGTCGTGTTATTGTTGATGGTTGTCCATATGATCTTGGAGATGGTAGTAGCTATGAAAGACATAGAGATTGCCCAATGGAATATTATCCCATCCCTTTATAAGTTAAATGGATATTTTCTTGAAATTGCTGTGATAGAGAATTCAGGTGACCCTCATTGTTTGATAAAGTGGAATCAACAATTCTTGTATCTTTTGATTGGTTCTTTTTCTCAACCCACTTGGATACAAATTTTAATTTCTTTTCATTGTTGGATGAACTAGAAGTGCTTTCCTCCCTATTATGGGGCACAAAAGTGTCTTGTGTTGTTTTAAGCGTGTTACAATATTGGGGATTGTTGTAATTAGCTGAAATAGTGACTTCTTGTCCATTAATAGGAAACTTTAAACACTGATGATAAGTTGAGGGTACTGCTTGCATTTTGGGAATCCATGGACATCCCAAGAGTATATTATATGTCAACTCTTTTTCTAGCACTTGGAAAACTATATTCTTCACAATTGGTCCTACTTGAATAGGTAACATGATCAATCATTTGGAGGATCTCTCTTCTTCATCATAGGATTTTATTGTGATTTTCCTTCTGGCATCAATAACATTATTATAATAACCTAGTGCATAGATCAGTTTTAAAGTTCAAAATTTTAAACGAGCTCCACCATCTATTAGGACATATTTAACATGATGCTTATGGATTAAGACTTCTATATGAAGGGCTGCATTGTGTGGATGATTAAGTGATACATATTCTTGTTTGGAGAATGATAGACAATGAGGCATGGTTAAATGTCCCACCATAGCTTGAAATTGACAAACATCCAGATTGTTGGGTACTGTGGTGGCCACAAGAGCTTGTTCCAAAACCTCCTTATGGGATGGTGAGATTTTAAGGAGTTCTAATATTGATATATGTGCTAGTATTTTCTACAGTTGATCGACTATGTTGTATTGATTTGAAGGGGGAGTAGTGGTTTTAGATGAAACTCCTTTCAATATTACCTTGGATTGCCCCCTTGTTGTCATGTTAACTGATTGATAATATTGATTTTCCCTAATTTTTATGACATTGATCTTATTGTCGGATGTATCCATTTTTGGGATCATATCTATGGGTATGATGTCATTGGTTTCCACGTTATCAGTTTGATTGTTAGCAACATCATTATTCTCAACTGTAGAGATACAATGAATAGTGTCGTCATAAATGTAGTTTACATTTTTACCTTTACCATTTGTAGAAGAAGATTCTCCCTTTTCTTAATTTGGTAAAGGATTTTTAAATGCACCATGATCATTGTTTGTTTGAGGCCCCTCTATGAATACTTTCTTACTATCAATCAAATCTTGTACTAGATGTTTCAACTGCATACAATCATTTGTTTTATGTCCTTTATTTTTATGAAAGTTACAATAGTGAATATCATTCCACCAAGATGGTTTTACTTTTGGTTCCCAATTTCTTACTTCAGGTAAGGTGATAAGTTCCTTTGCAATAAGTTCTCTCATTGTTGATTCTAGTGTTTGTCCCAATGGTGTGAATTTTCGTTGATTTGATGGTCTTGGATATGATTGTGGCTTAGATTCTCCATTGTTTGGATTGTTGTTTTGACTGGCATTCTAATTGATGTTCTAGTCATTATGTTGATTGGTCTTTATAATAGTTACCATGAAATTAAATACTGGTTTCACATTTTGTGTGTCATTTGTAGCATCATTGTTTCTAGTATTTCTATTCTTTTGCCAAAAATTAGGTTTATCATTGTTGCCATAGTGATTTGAGAAATTTGTATTGTTTGATCCTTCATTGTAATGTTTTATTAGTCCTCTTTTGACTAAGGCTTCTTCGATCTTGAGCCCATTTTCAATCACTTTCTCAAATGTAGGTGAACATTGTAGTTCAAGACTATAGATCATGTCATCAGTTAAGTTGTCAATGAATAGTTCCATCTTTTCTTCTTCAGGTATAGAATGAGGATATCTAGAAAACAACCTTAGCCATCATTGTAGAAATGAGAGGAATGTTTCACCTTTATTTTGTTTCATGTTGTAAAGGCCTTTTATTGTTACCTCATTTTGAATATTAAAGGAAAATTGTGAGATAAACCTGTTGACTAGTTCTTCAAAAGTTTGAATTCCTAGTTGTAGTTTAGAGAACCATTCCATACATTGACCTCCTAAGCTCCTTGGAAATAACCTCATTAGATAAGTTTCCTCTTGTGCAAATTCTAAACTCATGGTTCTGAATTCTCTCACATGGTTAATTAGATCTGTTTTACCATTGTACTTGTCATATTTTGGGAATTCACAATGTCTTGGAAATGGTATCATGTCCACACTTGGATCAAAGGGATAAGGAAAAATGTCTTGTAATGAGTACCGTTTTGTGGTTCCTTTTTGCATATCTTGAAGTTTTTGTTGCAAGTTTTTCATTTGATGTGTTAGTGCTACCACTTGATCTATGTTTTGCGGTTCAGTTTCAATTCTCATAGGTGCTTCTTTTAATCGATTGATATCAAAATCTTTTGGAAGTTTTGCACCTAGTTCAGCTAGAATCAAAAGGTATTTTTCCATAGCTTTTTCTAAGACTTTTTCCATAAATTTATGGAAATTTGGATCTTGTTGTGCTGTCTGAATGTCTTCTAGGGTTATTTCATTTGTATCATTTTGGTGGAATATGTGAAAGGTATTTTCTTCAGCCATTGTGTTTGGTGTTTCAATTTCCTTTTCTCTAAGTTTCTGTCTTTGTAACCTCGTCAAAATTGGCATACAAGTGTTTGTTATTCTCACTAAACTTTGATCTTTTTGGATGAGTGTCAAGGATTTTAACTTAATTTGAATAGAATGATAAATTCTATTGATGCAAATAAGTTAAAAATATAATTATTTTGTTTTGTTTCATGATTGTAGGATGAAAAAATCTTGATAAAGAAGCTCAACATAATAATACATAATTTTGTGTTTAATGATTTAGGCACTTTAAATTTACAAGCTATTGGTCTAATTTGATAATTTTTTTGACTTGCAAAAATCCTATTTTTCTAGTTTTAAGACACTATTTGGACTAAGAAAATGTTTCTATTATGACAAAGATCCAAGTTTTGATGTCAAAAGTCTAATAACAATTTCAAATAGCTCTCTATTTTTTGGTTTTGTGGATGTGCTATTACAAAAGGCAGATGCATTGAAACAAACTGAGAATGCACTAAAAGATATGGTGAATGTGTTGTTAGATAGGATACATGCACTAAAATAGACTGTGGATGCACCAAGATACTGGTAAATTTTGATACTGGTAATTTTTGGTGATAGACTATAGATGCATTGTAAGATTAGATAGATGTACTGAAATAGTGTTGGAATGTGCTATTTGGACAACAGATGTGCTAAAATACTAGGTGTATGTGCTAAAATAGACTGTGTATGTGCTATTCTGAGACTGTTCACAGTGTTGTCTAGTTTTTCCCAGTAAAAGGATTGATTCCTGGGTGTAATTTTCTGAATCATGGATATTTTGACAGGGTATCTTGCTGGTAAATCTTTGATTTTTATGATCTAAATGGATGATACCTTCAAAAGTGACCTTTCATGCATAAAAGTAAGTTTGAAAAATGATGGTCTTCTACAAAAAATTCTAATGTTTCCATTTTTTTTCTCTATTGTAACAATTGATTTGGGCTGTTGGAATATTGTATTGTTGGTTGTGGGATGAAAGAATGATGAATGGGTTGACTATGATTATATGCTTTTGTGAAAGAGCTCTTCATTGGAAATAATCTTGTGAATATAAAGTCTCTAAAGCAAAATCATCAGTATGTCCTCTAGCAAAGTCATTATATCTATGGATGAAAGTTCAATGTTCAAGTAAGATTTTCCTACTTTGATATAAGAAGCATCTCCTTTCCAAAAGTTTTTTGTAGCTAAGTTTCTTCTTTGGTTTCTTGATTCTTTTTGCAAGGGATTTCTTGACAAATCTTGTTGATTTCCAATCCCTTAACATAAATTTCACAAGTTGATTTGTCAAACTTTTTGTGTTTTTTTGGATGATCTTATCTAAATTAATGATTTGAAAACACAACGAGCAATTGTAAAATAGTTGTTTTCAAGTCCTAGAATCTAAACAATAGATGTATATTCAAGAATCAAACATGATCCTTCTTGATTTCCACTGGTATTTGACAAAGACTACACTTCAAGCAAACTCACTCTTAAGGTCAAAAGGTCATCATAATATACAAAACCCACATCTTAAAATTGCGTCGACTCACATAGCCGTGTCGCCCCCTAGAGGGCGCCCGTGTTTTTGTCTTTTCTAGGCATGTACTCAAAGTTACATTTCTTTATCCCTTGATCAAATGGTCCTTGGAAATTATATGGTGAGTGTCTTAGGGGAAGATTCTTTTGTCCCCTTGCACCGTGAGTATTACAATGTTTGGATACTGACACAGTTGGTTTCTACACTAAGGTTCGTAGATAGGGTATCCATTTGGAGCAGAAAATGATAAAATCCCTTAGGAGACCTCCCAATCTTTAGAAAAAATATTTTGGGGATGGTTATCTTGCACACTTCCAGTAAAATGTGGGTTTCCCCAGATTCACTTTTTATTTTATAGTGGGTTGGAAAACCTGGCTTTGGTTGTTCCCACTTAGGTCATTCTTATAGGGTGAGTACTTTTTCCCACTATGACAGGTCTTCTAAAGGATTTAACAAAGCATAAAGTGTATGAAATTAAAAGATGAGTCTAGCATTTTGATCACCCAGTTAAGGCGAGAGCATAGGCCTATCACCGTACAATCACAATAGACAATGTTCAATTTTTAAAGCCCAAATGACAATTTGCTATTCTATGTGAAGATATTGCTTCACAAAAGTCATTATGTTTATTTTAATCGAGATAGTAATGTATGATAACTACCCTAGGATTGGTGTATTTTAAGCCAAATGACTACCCTAGGATTGGTTCATTTTAATCCAAAAGCAACAATGAAACCATTGGCCACAGTTGCATCGGATCCAAACAACAATTTAGAAAAAATACAGATGTGCTAGAACATAGGTCATATGCATTGCAAAATTGATCATATGCACTACAAAATCAATCATATGCACTACAAAATTTATCACATGTGCTACAAAATTGATCATATGCACTAAAATAGAGTTTAGCCTAGGGAACAGTTCAGTTAAAATGCACTGGAATAGTCTTCAAATGTGTTGGATTTTTTGGTGGATGCGCTAGAATAGTCATTGGATGTGCTAAAGTATCTGGTGGATGCGCTATAAAGTCTCTTGATCACGCTAAAAGAAACACGTCAGAAGCTTGCAAACACACTTTCCATAAAAGATGTTAAAAATGGGGTTTTTGGGCCCCACAGTGGGAGCCAAAATGTAAGTGTGGAATAAGTAATGAATAAAATAACGAACAACACTTCTTAATAAAACATTATATCAAGAGAATCAACAATAATTAATCTAATTAACACAATCTAACTCTTGAAAGCGTAAGATTTCTCTCTATCTCCAAAGATTTATTAAGTCACAGGGCTCTTAGATTTTGTAAGCATTATGACTGTTAAAATTCCAATCTAGAGAATGAGATGCTACTAAATGAAATAATCTAATCCTATATGATGATGTATAAATGATATGATGAAGCTTTCGTAATCTAAATTGTCATGAAACTTGATAAAAGAAGCTACAATGAACTATGATGCAACTAAATGAAAAACCATGATATTGATTCTATTCTAAAATGCTATGATTGCTATTGCTAAATGATAATTGCTATTGCTAAGATGCTTGATTTCTCAATTGGTATTTCTATAGAGTAAGTTTGCACCAAGTTGGGATCCTTTTCCTATAGACAGATGATGTATTTATAGATTCTCGGCAACACATTTGTGAAGGGGCAACACAACAAAGGTTTGGATTTGATCTTGAGGATTGAATGGTGAAGGATGAAGAAGCCTGGGCTGATCATGGGGATTGTTCCTCCCCACAAAAGCATTCAACCAGAGGATAGGAAGAATCAATGAAAGAAGATGAAGAAGTTCACCTACAAATTTGTCTCCAAATTTACCCGTGAAGGTTGAGATGAATTAAATTAGACATTTCATATCTAAGTTGGTAGGTGAGATTTGAATATTTGGATTTGTTTCAAATTTAGGAAGAAATAACAATTATTAAAATAAATAAATGTTTTTGATATTGTTTATTTAATAAAAGAGAGATAATGATAAATAATTTAACTATTGAAGTTTTGATTATTTAATTAAAAGAGAACAATCAAAAGAATATAAATGTGAACTATATAAATAAATATTTCTATTTATTCAATAGTAGATGAATTTAAGGTTAATTAATCAAATAAATCATATTTAATTAATTAGATTATCCAAACCATTTTCATGTGCATACAATATCCATTATCCTTTCCATCATATAGTTTCATGTAGGAATTTAATTGGCTTGCATGTTGAATACTAATCTCATTTCTTAGGTGTCATTCTAATAGCCTTTGTGCACATAGAAATCCGAGGGCCAAAGGGTTAAAGGAATCTTTAAGAATAGAGGACAATGAGACGTTCTTAAAAGATTTGTTTTTTGGCAATTTAGAGTAGCTTCTTTTCTTTGAATATTTGATATAATTCATTTCAATCCTACCATCGATGCTCACTTATTATGAGGTCGATACATCATAAAGTTATCCTATCATTTGAATCTCACCTATCATGAGATCAAATCATCAACTATCTTATCGAACATCAATCAAGCAACAAATATCACACAATCAGACTAAAATCAATCAAAGCATCACTGAACATCATAATGCAATGACTAACATGATTCATGAACATTAAACAAGAATCAACTAAGATAAAAAATGAAACATTTGACATAATCAACGCACATTTCTAAAATCAAGAGGAATTTAATCAATCAAACATGATTAGACATGCAAAACAATAGGGAAAATCATTAGGACTCATCAAGGACAAACCTTGAAAAAACCCTGCAAACACCCCTAGGGCTGCAAGATGTGCCACAGAAGCAACAAAATGCACCATTTCAGGAGCAATATGCACCATTTCAAGGGAAAAATATATTGAATAGGCCAAAACATGAAATCAGGGCTGCAAGATGTGCCACAGAAGCAGCACAATGCGCCATTTCAGGAGCAATGTGCCATTTTAGGGGCAAAATGTGTCGTAACAAGCCAAAACATGAAATCAGGGCTACAAAATGCACTAAAAGACCTACAAGATGCACCATTTGGGACCCCAAATGTGCCATTTTAGGTGCAAGATGTGCCATTTTAGGAACAAGATCTGCCAAAACTCTCAGAAACACCAAAAAATGACTCAAAAACAACATACCCCCCAAAAGTGCAAAAAAAACCTTAAATGGCCTAGAACACCTATTTACCAAGTTCAAAACACCAAAAAAGGGTGGGAAAATGACTGAAGGAGGTTTCTTGTAATGTGTACCAGAAGTCCAGCTGTAGCAG
Source organism: Sequoia sempervirens (assembly GCA_007258455.2). Lineage (NCBI taxonomy): Eukaryota > Viridiplantae > Streptophyta > Pinopsida > Cupressales > Cupressaceae > Sequoia > Sequoia sempervirens. Next base: position 380,709,008 of record VDFB02086081.1, on the reverse strand, counting down.
GGCGACCATGGAGACGAACACACTTGAAATGATGCCTGTGATATGGGATCACCATCTTCCTCTAGCTCTCCACTCCAAATTCTCCAAAATCACAATGTGCAAATGAATTCACTTTTCCCCATTTTTACCTTTTTAAAGGTTAATGGAGGGAATTATGGTGGGATTTATTTCTTTTTTTACCAAAAATGGGTTTTAACTAATCAAAACTATTAAAGGAGCAAGCTTGGAATCAAATTTCAAGAGATAAATCATGTCTGTTATCCAAGTATCATTGGCTTAATGTTGAATCATCACCACATCATTGTAAAATCATCAAAATTTTCAACAATTCCAAAAAATCATCAAAATTCCAATATTCACCGATTTATCTCTTGAGGGGGCATATATCTACCAGTACTTGAAAATCAATGTCTGGGGCATTGAAAATTTTCTCGGCATCGATATAAATTTTTTCTTTGAAGCAATGTGTAAACACATTATTCAAAGAAGGGCAAAATGTATAGGTGCCTAAAATCGGCCATGGCATTTAATTAATTAAATACTAGTTATTTAATTAATATTTTGACTACGTATAAATAAATTCTCAATTTACTTATATTATTCATATTCTAAATTCTCCAAATCTAAAATCATGTTCTTCTAAATTAATTAAATAAACAAATTTCCATAAGCTTGTTTTATTTAATTAATCTTCACTAATCTTGGAATTCAAGCACATGTCTACAACTTTTTGTGCCACCTCGCCAAGGTCACATGAAGTTAAATAATTCTAATTTTTAATTAAAATTATCTTCAACCAATTTTTAAAGCACATGGCTTATTCCTCACACACTTCTACCAATTTTCAAACACCTGGTCTTTTCTTCCCACACTTTAGTCTTCCATTCATTTGACATGTTGCCTATTGGTCAAGAGATTTCTCTATCCATTTGGCATGTTGTCTTTGGTCAAGGGGACAACATCTTGATTCTCTCCATCTCCACCGTTCATTCTTCTTGTTCGAATTTGGACCGTCAATCGTTGCCACCTCAAGCAATGTGTAAACACATTACTTCAAAGAGGGGAAAAATGTATACACCTAAAATCAATCATGACACTTAATTAATTAAATACTAGTTATTTAATTAATATTTTGACTACGTATAAATAAATTCTCAATTTATTTATATTGTTCATATTCTACATTCTCCAAATCTAAAATCATATTCTTCTAAATTAATTAAATAAACAAATTTCCATAAGCTTGTTTTATTTAATTAATCTTCACTAATCTCGATTAGGAATTCAAGCACATGTCTACAAATTTTTGTGCCACCTCACCAAGGTCACATGAAATTAAATAATTCTAATTTTTAATTAGAATTATCTTCAACCAATTTTTAAAGCACATGGCTTATTCCTCACACACTTCCACCAATTTTCAAACACATGGTCTTTTCTTCCCACACTTTAGTCTTCCATCCATTTGGCATGTTGCCTATTGGTCAAGAGATTCATCCATCCATTTGGCATGCTGCCTATTGGTCAAGAGATTCATACATCCATTTGGCATGTTGCCTATTGGTCAAGAGATTCATCCATCCATTTGGCATGTTATCTTTGGTCAAGGGGACAACATCTTGATTCTCTCCATCTCCACCGTTCATTCTTCTTCTTTGAATCTGGATCATCGATCGTTGCCACCTCACCGATGCTTGGAAAAGGCTATAAATACAACCCTTTGGCATTGTATTTTGGATCCAATTTTGAGTAGAGTTATCATGTAGGAATATCATTTGAGCTTGGGAGCATTATGGAGTCTTATAGTTACATTTTATATCATGTTTTTCATCATAGTTAAATCTTAGACTAACACTTTGCTTCGTTGCATTTTAGATCAACATATTCATAGTTAGCATTTGAGCATATGGAGTATCATCTTAGTTTTCCATAGTTTACATTTGAGCATATTTAAAATCATCCCATCTCAATACCATAGTATCTACCTTGAATCATCTAACACCATCATCCATTCATCATAGTATCCATTATCCTTTATATCGTATAGTTTCATGTAGGCATTTAATTGGCTTGCATGTTGAATACTAATCTTGTTTCTTAAGTGTCATTCTAATAGCCTTTGTGCACATAGAAATATGAGGGCCAAAGGGTTAAAGGAATCTTTAAGAGTAGAGGACAATGAGACGTTCTTAAAAGATTTTTTTTTGTGGCAATTTAGAGTAGCTTCTTTGCTTTGAATCTTTGATATAATTCGTTTCATTAAGGTTTGTGTTGATTTACTAACTTTCCACATTTCACACACACACAACATTCATTATTGTAATTTTGAATAATTCAAAATCTAGGTAATCATTCAATACAATATAGGTTAATCTCAATATCACATGCTTGTGTGGATTAATTATTCTCTTCTCAAGGTTGCATCAGCATAATCATTACTTTGATCTCTCATATGTGATAGGTGTTTTAGTTGCAGGTATTTTTGGGAGCTATGGCATTCATTATCAACTCCAAAAATAAGATATAAGGAATACATATATTTGAGGATGAGTGGTTTTAGACCTTAGTATGATGCTCAAGTTTGAGATGTAGGATTGTAGATTTCAATGTCAATGCACTTTTGGGACAAAAACCATAGGGAATCTATAATTAAATATTTGACCTTCTTTTTTCTACTAAGTGTTTTGCAAGGCTATTTCCAAATGATAATGGGATTTAAGTAATTCTTCTACAATCCATGGTTTATGTCTTCTAATGCGTTTGACTTGGGATAGGTGATCTAAGTTTGTGGATAGGTGTATTAACTCATTCTCTTGTTATATATATTCCTCCTAGAAATCCAAAGCTATATCTCACCCTCCTTGTGATGAAGTTACCTCATATTTTCCTTTCACTAAGAATTGGGCTTCAAATGTACTCTTGAATTTTTTGAGTAACCCTAGTAGCATAACCTCATGTTGGATTTGGACTAAATATGTTGTGCATGCAAGGAAACCAATTTGGATAATGATGATTTTTTCCTTCAAAGACTCCCTATGAATGGTTTTCTACATTGATGGTGGTGATTAGGTGTTTGTATCTACTAGGGTGTCCTATTAATATGTCAATCACACTTGTGTAGATAATGATTTACTTAGTGTGAAGCTTGGTTGTGGAAGTTAGTGGATGTTTATTTGAACTTTCCCAAGCGTCTACGAAAAACCAAAAACTCTAATTCAGTATATTCTTTAATTCCTAAGTAGAATTCCCTAGGGTGAGTTATAGGTATTTCATCCTAATCTCAAGGGTTTATCCTTCAAGATATTTTTGTTCTTTAGAAAGAAATTTAGCTAGAACAAATGCAATGTTCCAATAAAAACCTAAATGTACCCTTCAACAAAATGTTTTACTATTATACCTCTAGGTTTGAATTTTATTTATTCACTTTATTTATATTTTATAATTTTATAATATATATATGTAGTGTTTAAAAATAATTTTTAATAGAGTTAGGGTCACCAAGGAATAAGGTAGATTATAGGAGTTAAGAATATTACATATTAGTCTCCACATGCTTGGCACATCTGGTCATAGAGGTGTCATACATTTGGTCCAAGGTAAACCAACACATTGATACTTAGTGACAAATTTATAGGAGTTTCATGTGTTTTGAATATGGTTTATCTCAAGGTTCATTATATGATTGTTTTAAAGAAACACAGCTCATGAAACATCCCCTTGGCCTAGAGAGCATATATAAGAAAGAGATATCCATCCTTATCCATTGGTTATTTCATATTTTAGTATGATGATAAGCCTTGCTTTTTCCTTCAATGACACACCCCTAGCTTTAGATGTTAGTTCACATATTTAGGATATGCAAAGTGACATGTTCGAGCACCAACAAAATGGTGTCATTATTGGGGATTAAGTAATTTAAAATTTTTGTTGAAGAAACTTGTATTATTTCAAATCAAGAAGCTTTTTGTAGTTGTGTTATTTTTTTTCATGTAGATTTGGCATTCTATCAACTTGGATCAATAAATTGACATCTAGGGAGGTGGAAATTTGATTAATATCTTTAAGATATTTGTTGATAAAAGAATATTTTTCTTCCAAGTGAAGAGTGTTAAATTTGTTGAAATGAACCTAGTTTGAAGATCAAAATAAAATGTTTTAAGATGGAAAGTAGGAGACATTCAAGAGCAAGGGGACATTGCAACTCATGCAAGGAAGAGACAAGCTACATGGATAGAAAAATGCAGGTAAGTTAACTAAGTCTTCTTTGTTAGAACATGAGGTGGGTTCCTCTTGTAGAAATTCTACTTTTATTGCTTTGAGGGATTACTATTAGTACACTTATAGTTAAGTGCACCAAGATGGTTCCCAAAAAGGGGGCTTAAGTGGCCACTTTTTTTCTGAAATTAGGAAATGCTGACCTTGGACGTGAAATTGAGGATAGTTACAATCAAAATTTTGAGATGGAACAAAAACAAGGATAGAAGTGCTCCGAGTCTACTTTTTAAAGTACTAATTTATTTTGAAAATGGTTGAGATTAAGGGGTTCAAAAGAGGGATGTATAGAAATTGGTGTTGTTTTTGTTAGAAAAATATAACATAGCAACTCTTGTACGACCTGAGCACGGTGAAATTTTTTGTAGTATTTTAAAAATCGCTATGGTAAAAAGTTAGCTAATAGCATCTAGTTGGTGCAAAATTTTTCTGATAATTTTTCAATGAATATTTGATTTTTTACTAATTTTCTAAGTGGGCACTTCTTGAAAAGCATAATTTTGGCCGTGCTCCCACTACAAATTTTTGAAAATAATTGATTTTTTTTTTCTTTTTTTTAAATTTGTAGAATGGAGTCTAGTTTCTAAAAATATAATTTATTTGAAATTTTGATGAATGGTTAATTTATAACAAAAACACTAAACACGCTTTTGGCAAAAATAGACATACAAACAAAATAAATTATGGATGAAAGGCTTAACATTGTTGAAAAGTGAAAAAAATTACATCGTTGGATAGCTAAGAGAGAACCTAACATTACCCATGTTTTCAATTTTGTCAATATTGAACTAGATGCAATCTTGATGGTGAGCATGAACCCAATTATGTGAAAATTTGTAGAATTTGCAAAAACACGTCTCTGGCCTTGTTGGGAATGCCCTCCAAGCCTTTGGGTTGGTATTCCAAGGAAAATAATTTCACTTTTTTCTTTGTTTTTAACGTGAAATAACGCATGCGTGTTATAAAGTGAGTGCGTTTTAAAAAAATAAATCAAAAGTGGCTAGAAAATTGGTACCCAACTTCATGCACCCATCGTTATAATGATTTTACTAACTATATATTTAGGACTCGCATTAAAACCCATAATCATGACTATAATGTTTAAATAAATGATACACCCTTTGGTAGAAGGAACATGGATAGATATAATGATCCACATGTCTAAAGATTAGGAATTCATAATCATAATGCAAGAATGTAGTGGTTTGGATCACCCACTGCATCCCCCACCTTTCCACATAGGAATATTAAACTTAAGCATGATACAAAATTTCGTGATGCTAGTGAACTTGCATAATATAAAGATGATCATTTCAAGAGAGATTAATTAGGACATGTAATGCCTCTAGTTTTTGTGTTTGATTATCTTTTTTTCAATGTATTTGAACCTACTATTGATATCATTTATACTTTATTTGTTTTGTTGTCAAGGTGTTCTTGATGTGATTTTGTATAAACATCTAAATTGTGATTGTATATTATTTGATGAAGGTGATACTTTCACATTTAGAGTTGACATTTCTTATACTTTATTTTACCTCTTGAAAGGTGGAAAATTGTTTTTCTTTCCTCCTAGGGTTTAGGACCTAGAAGGAAAATTTTCACTTTCACTCAAGAACAAACCCTTGAGATCTTAATGCAAAGGAGAAAGAGATCTTGCAAGAGGGTTGTTCTAGGGATTGAATGAAAATTAATAACCACCAAGTTTGGACTTGGAAAAGAAAATGAAATACAAGATTACAACACTAAACCCTAATTGAATGTAATGCACTATAAAATGACCTAGAAAAGTAAATGAAACATCACATAAAATTGCAGAAAGGAAGGTGTGCACCTGGAAATCTGGAGATGAGTGGATGGAGGTCTAGAAAACTAGAAAATTTGACTTTAATGTTGATTGGGACTCATTCGCCAAGATGGGAAAAATCAATCCAAATTCTAGAAAATTGTGTAGGAACAAGAATTTGCCAAATGGGTATCCGAATCTGCAAAAATCTAAAATTTGACTAGAACTAGGACTCATTCGCCAGAAGTGGCGAATCAGTCTAGTTGGGATTTTTTGAAGCTTCAAAGGTTGATCCTGCTCTTCTTTGTTTGCTCTGTCCTTGATTGGTTTCCGGATCCAACACCCTAATTTGCAACTTGTAGCTCTTCTCCAAGGTTCTCCAAGGCTTGGTGACAACTTTGAAAACTTTGAATGATTTGTAATTTTTCTCCAATCTTGCTCCTTAGGAAATCTATAGCCTAGACCTCCAAATCACACACAAAGGAGAGGGAAAAAATGTTGTTGGGTTAGTGAATAGGGGTTTTCCTTGGTCAAACCCCTTGTTGGTAATTAAACCTTGAAATAGAATGAAATATGAATGGATAATGATGAATGAGAAATATATGATGTTGCAACTCACCAAACCCTAGTAATAAAAGGATACAAACATGTGAGAGATGGCTCCAATGGATGTAGATCTTGACTCTTACTTGAAGGAGATAGATCTTGAAGGTAATGCTTGCTTGAATCATGAACCCTACATCATAATTGTTTGCTAAAAAATAAACATGATGCATGAAATCCTTGACATGATGCTTGAATTCTGCTCTAAAATGCTTGATAATCTTCCCTTGAATGTTCTTGTGAATGCTTGAATGCTCTTATGAACTCTTGATTGCTTGTTTGATTACTAGGTGAATATATGAGTGAATGAACCTTGTATTTATACTCGATTATTCAAGAATTCTCAAAATTACAACACTACAAGCCGACATTAGATCTAGGAGAATAAAATTCCACTAGAAATTTGAATTAATTTTGATTTTGGGCCACACGGGACTCATTCACCCAAGGTGGCGAATGAGTCCCACTAGGCCTAATTTTTGGGACCAAATTTAAAAATGCCTAGAAATGTGTGAAATTAGGTTTGGGACCAAAAGATCTAGGTGGGACCCATTCACCCAAGGTGGCGAATGAGTCCTAGATCACTAAATCTAGGCCATTCAAACCTGAAACACCTGAATTATGATTGGCTAATAATTGGTGTTAGGATTATCCTCAAAAAGATGCATTAAATGAGGCTTGTAGATGCAAAATAGGGCCAAATAAAGCATAAGAAAGTCTAATTATTAATGAAAAGCCTAGAAAAGTGTGAAAGTGTGTTACAACACTTTAAAATAAGGCATGATTAAGATTTATTTTGATTAAAAAGAGGTTTATTAGGTGTAATTAATTAATAAAACCTTAGAAAAGTGTGAAAGTGAGTTACAACACTTCACAACAATTTAGCAAGGTACCATTTAAATCCATTAGTTCACAAGGTCCCAAAGACCTAATGTGAATGTGTCAACCACATTACAACACTAAATCAAGGCAACATTAAGCTCAATTCAACAACGAGGGCCCAAACAAGTGTGAAAATGTCCTCGACAACATTTTTTGACACTACACCTCTATATTTTTATATACACATATATACATGTGTGTGTGTATATATGCATGTATATCTATATAATGTATACATATATGAATGTTATTATTACTATGTTGGCATTCTAGATGATTCTTAGTTATCACATTTCCATGCTTGGATGATGTGTATTGATATTGATTTAATTTGGATGAGGTAATTATGTGATTTATATGTGACATTTTATCCTATTGGGTGATTGTGCATTGCTTTGGCTATTATGTATGGTGTAGGCACACTTGATGTATGACTTGAGTGTGTAGATACATGGTTATTTCACCACCTAAGTGTATAGGTTTGGGTTATTTCCGAAATTGTGGCTATATTAGAGATTTCACATTGGGTTTGATGAGTTGTAAACACTTTTCATACTTGAATTGACTGCAAGATGTCACTTGTGAGACCTTATGTGAATTTGGATAAAAAATCAATGGAAATTTTAGAGTATGCATGTGTTGTGTGTTAGCCCATAAATACATGATCGTAGTTGTGATTTTTTGTTTCTTTATTTTAATTTTATTATATTCAAAATTAAATCATTGAATTTTAATGGTATTTGATGTATTTGGAAAATTTAGAAAGTGAAAAAAGAAAAAAAATGATAGTTAAATGCATTGGAAAGTATAGTCAATTTATATTAATTAGGTTATTGTTGATTTGAAATTATTTTATTGGTTTGATAAAATCTAATTAGAAGTATTTCATTATTTATTTCAATTTTAAAAATGAGAAATAACTAATTGCTTAAAAATTTAAATTAAATTAATGAGAAATGACTTCAACATTTTAAGTTTATTTTATTAAATGCTATTTTGTGAAGAGAAAAAAAACAGAAAATAGAAAAATAAAAAAAAGAAAAATAATAGAAAATGAAAAAGAGATAAAAGTGAGAAAAATATTTGAATTATTTATTCATTCCTTCATATTTTGCAAAGAACTCTCTCTTAAACCCTCTCTTGAAAAAATGGAAAGAAATTGAAGGAGTTTATGGATTTGAAAATGCATAGAAAAGGATTGCATTTGGTGTGGAGTGAATTTTCCTCTCCAAACCCTTGAGGTTGTTTGATTTTGGGATTGATTGAACTAAAAAAAATTGAAGGTATTTTCTCTTTTTTAATTTTTTGAATTTCTTGGTTCATGCTTTGTCATGGCCATTCTAGTGGTTGCATATTGATTTGAAAGAGTAGGTTTAAATGTTATATTTCTTTCGAGTTTAAATTGTTATTTAAATTTTTAAAAATTCTATTTTTGAGTCATGATTATTGTAAAATTTTATGTATTCTTGAAAAAAAAAAATTTATTTGATACGAATGATGTTCATATTTGAAACCAAACGTAATTCTTTGTTTTTTTTTCTAAATTAAAATTTAGAAAAAATTAAGGTTCATCAATGATTGGAAAATCTATTATTTTTACATTAAAAATGAGACAAAATTAAATTGTGAATGCATATGGATGAATTCAAAGGGAAAATAATAAGACTCCTTAATAATTTTTCATTTCAAATCTTTTGAGACTATGTTAAAAAATATCATTCATTTTCATTGCATTGATTTATTTGCCACATTCAAATGGTGATTTGACATGATGGACCTAGGATTTGAAGTATAGAGTGTAGGAAAGGAGTGGCTCAATATTTGTTGGGATATGTCGTGCCTTGTACTCACGCCCCATTTTGACTTTCTAAATAAGGACCCTTTTTTTTGGATTTTTTTCTTTTCTTTGTGTTTTCTTTTCTTCCTTTATTTTGTTTCTTTATTTGATCATTTTTAATTTATTTGTTAGGTTTTCAAGGTTTCCTTCTTGACATGAAGTTTATGTTGGCCTTGAGTCCCAACATGTCTTTCCTTCATCTTGCAAGCTCATTACTATTGGATATTGGGGTTTGTCTCTCTGAAATGCCTTAGGAACAAATCTCGATCCCCAATCCTCGATCCCCAATGAAGGAAGTATCTAATCAACTCACATACCACTCGGCACCACATTTACTCTTCTACTGTGCATTATCCCAATGACGGAAGTATCTAATCAAAACCAACTCACCTACCACTTGGCACCACATTTGCTCTTCTAATGTGAAAGCTTTGGCATGCATACTAGGTAGGTTTTTATTATTCATTGATGTATTTCAATAATCACTTTTCACTTATGCTTTGAGGTGTTTGTGTGCTCTTTGTGTGTATTTTACTTTGTGCATTGGTGCTTTGGTGTCAGCAAGTTCATTCCTGTGTTTCTATTGATGCTTGTGATCCTTGGTGCTTATCTCCAGGTTATTCTTGTCTTCCATCATTACTAGTAGGGTTTCAACATTTGTCTTGGATTTAATGAAATTTTTGGTTTGTGTTTTCATATCTTTTGTTCTCTTTATTTTGCTTGTTCTATGTTGGTTGATGTTCTCTTTTACTTTTTGGGTTTTGGGGCCTTATAAAATCCTCTTCTGTCTTGAAGCGTCGATCAAGGTTACTTGTGGCTACATCACTACAACCAATTGGAGCATCAGACCATTTAATTCCCTCATGTTAATCAAGCATAAAGATCAAGTCATGTCAGATTCTTTTATCATATATCAAGCACTGACGATCGAGAGTAAACTTTATCATATGACCACTTTAGGCATAAGGATCAGTTTCCTCTCGATCTCAGATCCCCAACGTCTAAGTATTTCAAATTTCGGTGTTTGGACTTTCATGATAACATCTAACCCACTTTGGATTGAGGTTACAGGTCATTCCCGATTCAAAATTTCTAACACCTTGCTCCAAAATTGAAAGTGTTTCAACCATCAGTAATAAGGCTTCCATCCTCACGTCTACATGTATTCTAAGGATACATGAAGAGATAATCCCAAAGCCTGATCCCTGATGTGAAGACAAATGTATTAGCATTCAACATAGGGTCATATTCTTTCAGAAGTTGGATCATTGGTATAACTCAGAATGGTATATTATTTTACAATATAGAAGGTAAGAGATTGTCCTTATACACGACACCCAATGTGTCTTGGTATCAAAAAGTTGTTTTCCCAAAGACATTGGAATGGTGGGGTATGTTTTTGATTAAAAAAGAAGGGAAAGGGTCTTGATCCCATAAGTTTTAAAAAAATAAAATAAAATAAAGAAATAATAGGAGGGCACACATGCCCGATCAAATAGCTAAAAAACACACAGGCCCCACAAAAAAAGCTAAAGAAACAAAAAGGTGAGAACACAAAAAATCCACAACACCCAAGCTAGCAGATTAAACTCCAATCTTCGAGAAGGGCCTGCAAGGGTGCTTCCAAGTCCTCCTTATCCTTTTTCTCTTCATCGTTCTTGTCCTTCATGTTTTGCTCTCCATCACCTTTAGCCCTTTTTTTCTTTTGTTTGATAATTTTGGAGAGGTTAGAAATAGTTCCCATAAAAAAATTATTCATATTTCCATTAGTGAGCATTATTATTTTGAAAATGAAATTTTCCATACGTGTAACCTTGTCATTGTTTCTACTAGAAATAAGCTTTTTCTCCAAGTCCTCCACCTTAGCCTAGAGGTCATTAATGTTATCATTTTCTTTATCTTGATTGATCAAGGCCATGATGGGTGTGGGATATTTATCCTTATTTTTATCCAAGATTTCTAGAAACCCGAAGGAGGAAGGAGTTGGAAAGCTAGTTTCCATCATCTTTGTATCCATGGCCACAATATGCTCATTCTCCTATCTAGCTCTTCTTCCTTGTTATCTCTTTTTGTTGTCCCTCAATTTCTTCATCATCTTGCATATCCTCCTCAGACTCATTATTTGATTCTTCCTCCTCCCAACCATCCTTAGTTTGAGGAAGAAACTCCTCATCAACATTCTCTTCTTCTTTTGAATCCTCTAGAATGCTTTTGCCTTTAGTTCTTTTAGGGTTCTCAAATCTCAGGGATTTAGCCAACCTGGTAGATTTTCATCCACCCAACCCCTTGGTGTCACATTGTATAGTCCCAACATTATCCTCATCCACCCCATCAACATCAAAGATGTCAATAGCCTCACCCTCAAAGGGGAGGGGAATGGCCTAGCCTTTAGCTTTTTTCTTATTTTAATCTTGATTTTTCTTATGCACACTCGAGACCACAACCTTCCTTTTATTAGCAGGAAAAATACACAACTCATTTTCGGGGGGTGTTAATCTCTATAGGCACCTTTCCCTTTATCCTCAGACCCACTTTTCCCATAGAGCTAGGGCTAGGGTTATTCTTAATTGGAGAAACAAAAGGGTTCTTAGAGGCTTTGCAATCCAAAATTCTAATTTAAATGTTTCTCTTAGCCTTGGGGTTGATGGATGGGGTCATGGTAAGGTAGTACTTATAGAGGGCCATAATTAGGTCTTGGTACAAGGGGGTAGGAACCTTCAAGAATACAAGACTCCAAGGATGAGAACAAATAGAAAGGAAGGTTCATTTTTTTCCCATGTCTCAAATGGTTAAGTAATGGGAAATGGTAACCATGGATGGTCTTTGACCTTCAAGATTAAAATACTTCATACAATGTAAACTTACAAGAGTCGAAGGAGCCAAAAGCTTTTCCTTGTTGTAGTCATTTTGGAAATGGACCAACTTCTCCTCTCCAAAAAAAAAGGTAGAGATAAAAAATTTATATTCCACTTTTCTCTTCTCCACCTTAAGATCCTCACAAGCCAACCTAGTAGCCTTACCAATCAACTCATCAGAGAAATAGAACCACACCCCCTGATAGTGAACTCACCTTGAGACCATAAATTCACAAATTTAGAGGTTAGTTTGTCATTGTATCCCTTCATATCTTGGAGGACAGGAGTGGAGCCTCCTTTTTCAAACAAATCCCATAGTTCAACGTTCTATTTGAGAGATTCACAAGAGATATGTTTAGTCCTAAGCCATAGATCACCCATATTAAATGTTCTACCAAGAAACACAAAGGGCCACCCAAGCCATAGGAAATCTAAGGCAGTTGAAAACCAAAGTATAAAAAAGATAACAATGGAGCTCCTTACATTTTTTTTTGAAATGCATCCAATTCTTTTGCTATCGTTATAGAAAGAGCAGGACTAGCTTACCTTGTTTCTTTTGAAAAAAGCCCCAACTTTGGTGGTATTGGAAGGATCATTGTTTGGAGCCTCTGTCATCTTTAGGCCAACAATCATAATCTTACCTTTAATGGTATTATGAGGGAAAATACCACCCTTGCAAGGGAGGAGTAAAATTCACATGAACGGGGAGGAAGTTACCATATTGAGCATCAAAATTATCTACCAAGTGTATTGAAAGCATATTACATCACAATTAAAATCCATAGCATTAAGATCTTGCTTGCTTCCTTTACTATAACACCAATTGAAAATTAAATTAGAATGACAAAGAATGATGTAATCCCCTATGGGAACTATTCTAATAAAATTATTGCAATCCTGGTTTTACCCAACATGAGATAATTGTCAATTAAAAGGCACATCATAGCCTCCATGACGACTAAGAAAATCCACCACATCCTATTCCAAATATCCACCTTAGCCCGACATCAAATATTGGAAAAATTAGGGGGTAGGGATATTAAGTCTTTCTAGGGAAAGAATATGTTGAAGGGTGCCTAGGAGATTTGAATTTGAATGCCAATAATTCCATTCTTCACATTGTAAACCAAAGTTGCAATCTAAATCCACCATGCCATTTCCTTCCCTGTAGATATGACTAACTCTAACATATTGAAATATTTAAAGGCTAATGATATCAAGTTTCCACAATCCATAATGTTCTTTGCAATGATTTCTGGTTTTGATTGTGTGAGAATTTTTGCATCAACGTTTCGGATCACACTCCGTGATCCATCATCAGGATGAGAGTAGAGCTAAAGGAGAGAATGAAAAGATGCAGACCAAGAGCTGAAACTTTGATGGATCTTGGTCTGCATCTTTTCATTCTCTCCTTTAGCTCCGCTCTCATCCTGATGATGGATCACAGAGTGTGATCCGAAACGTTGATGCAAAAATTCTCACACAATCAAACCCATAAATCATTGCAAAGATCTTTAAAGGCTATTTATGTAATTCTCAATAAATTTTTGTATCTTCCATGAGGGATCCTTGTCATTTTGAAGGAGGTTAATAATGACTTGAGAGTCACCTTCAACTTCCACAAGAAACCCCAACCTTAGAAGTCTTTTCATTCCCCCACCACACCTCCATTGACTCAATAACATTGTTCGATTTACATCCAATAGCTTGAGTATATCATTCAATGAGGTTTCCTTTACCATACCTTATTATGTCTCTCGTCACTACCTCACCAATGTTCCCCTTAGAATAGCCATCAAAATTAAGCTTAACCCACCCCATTTTAGGGGGGTTCCATTTGATCTCCTTTCTGGCTATGATATTTATCCAATTGAGATTGGTTAAGCTTTGAGAGGTTCACTAATTTTTCTTGGCTCTTAATTGAACATATGTCTAAATTTTCTTGGAGGAACCATAGGACAAAGAGTTTATTTTTTACTATAGGATGCATTTGATGACCTAGAAGATGATATTGTTGTTTCTCCTTTGGTCTCAAAACACCCTATTATTCCTTTCTTTCCATATCTACTAGGTGACAAGACAAGGGATTTGGTTCCATACTTAATAAATACCAAGATGCTTGTAGGGGGAACCGAAAACTAGGGTTTGGAAAAATCTCTAAGATTATGGGGGAAAGTCCAATAGATCAACAAGTGGGCCAAGACCTCCTCCCAAACCCATTTAGAAAATTCACAGTGGAAGAATATATGGTTGTTTCTTCCATTTTATACCATAGACTACATTTGTTAACCAAAGAGAATTCTCTTATTTAGGTTATCAATAGTGAGGATATTATTATGCATGGAAGCCCACTACAAACAACTAATTTTAGGTATCACTTTGTTGTTCCAAACCATGTTCTAATTGAACATAAAATCATCCTTATCCTCCACAATTAGAGCATAAGCAAATTTAACAAAAAAGTACCTAGAATGGTTAGGGGACCAAACACATGCATCTTTCTTATCAAGCCTAAAGAAGCAACAAGAACCAATAAGCTTGTACATGCTATTCACCTCCTCAATCCAAATATGTTGTCTTCCACTTCTCAAGTTCCTTCCCTCAACTGATTCTCAAAGTCTTTCAACAAGGTTTTGCGGCCACTCCAATTGTTGTACCTATGTATTTTGTTACCATTTGTGAACACCAAACTTGCACAAACTAACACAAGATCAACAAAACATTGTCAAACGTGTTAGAAAACTTAAATCTAATGTTCACTATGAAATTATTGGAAGAACAAAGATTAAAACATAAAATAAAGTAAGAACAAAGCATGTAATCAACTAAGTTAACCAAACCTCAATCACATAGGGGGATTGGTGCTCATTTGATGTGGAAAGAAGCCCTTTCCCAATCCCAATTGCTAAGCTTGATGATTTGAAGATGATCCAAGTGTTGGAATGATGCTAAGTAATGAACATGAACTCAAAATAACATAAAGATGGTGATTGCTATGAACTCAAATGACTATAATGATAATGCATGAAGTTGTGGATCCATATTATGAAAATGATGCCTCTATTTATAAAAGCCAAGGGTTGAAGAATGGATGAAATTGGTGAATGTGGGATAAAATGAGAGCCAATGAGAATGTGCCAAGTGTCACAATTTTATTGGATGAGGGTGGAACACATTTTGGGAAATGTGTGAGTGGAGGATGTAAGAGAAGTAAATGAAATTGGTTGAGAATTTGAAAATGGTGTAAGAGAATTTATTGTAAGTGTAAGAGGATGTGATAGGTTTTTGAAAACCTTTGGAGGGAAATTGAATGAGAGGTTGTTGAGAGGAATATTATTTGGAATATGCCTTAGTGAGAGAAAATAAATGAATTAAATAATTAATTGAAATTATTTTCATGTGCAATTTGGTTAGTTGAACATGGGTTGATTTAACTCTTGAGGAGTTAAAAGATGGAGGATTTAAATTAATGATAATTAAAAAGTGATTTAGGATTTAATTAATTCAGAATTAATTAATTGGAATGAATTAGGAGATTGTGACATTTGATTTGATTGATTTAATCAAATGAGAGGATTTAGGGCGATTTAATTAAATGATTTGATTTAATTAAATATGATAAAAATTAGTCAGAAGAATGATGAATTAATCAACAAATTTGATTATTTGATTAATAACTGAAATTTTTTGATTTTAATTAAATAATGTTGATTATTCAATTAATTGATGAATTTGAAGCGATTTAGGAAGAAACAGTGTTAATTTATCAAAATTAGATGCATAGTATCAATTAGGACTTTTTCAATGTCTACATTTTTCTCCTCTTTGAAGTGAAGCACCTGTTGCATCGGTTCAAAGAAAAACACTGCTATGATCAAAATTCAAAAAAATTCTATTTTTTTTCTGGATGGCTCACTGCTACCCCAACAGAAGAAATTACGTTGCTACACTGCCCTTGTTAGGTCTCAAAAGTGCAGGTTTTAAAACCATAAGAGGGTGCCAATCCCTTCATACACCTTTGGCCCACAAATGAGGTAAACAAGGCTGATTACCTCCTACTCTTTAGGCTCTGCTAAACCTAGGCGAGTATACCTGAACAATTAGGTAGATTTATAATTGGATGTGGCTCCTAAATTGGAAATCTACTCACTATGGAACGTGAAGGTGGTGTAGTTTTAGAGATTTGATAGCTAATTCCTATTGAAATTATTTGAGAAATCAAGATTGTGAGTTGTGTTTTGTATGCAATATCCTAAGTATGACTAGTGCCTACTCCTATTGGGTGAACAAAGTGGATGAGTGAATGATGATTTTGGAATGGATACAAAGTTATAAGATAAGTAATCCTATTGTTCATCTTAACTCGAATTACTGGGCACTTGAGATGTCTGCACCTTGTGCACACATGCAAGTCTTGTTTATTACAGTGTTCTTTAATAATCCCAGTGATATCCCCTCAAGTTACTATGAAAGTACGAAAGGATATTTTAACTCTTAAGTTAATGGAAACCAATCAAAACAACTTCTTTAAAAGGATTTTAACCCTGGTCGGAGACCAATTAAAGTAAACTATCAGAAAGGATTTTAATTCACATCAACTTAGAAACCAATCAACTCTTTCACACAGTAACAACAAATGTGTTCTGATAAATCTTGCAGACTTAAATATCTTGAACAAACCACTTTGGAGAGAACGAAGTAATAGATGAGCATGAAAATTGACACAGTAATTGAACACTAAAAATGAATTACGATTTATAAATTAATATATCGTTATGAAATCAACTATGCTGATAGTAATAATTATGCATTATATGAACATCAACAATAATGCTTCTTTGATAAGGCATGTCATTCAATCATGAACTTCTTCAACTCTTCTCTTCTTTGAGAAGGCATGCCATCCAATCATGAACTTATTCAATTCTTCCTTGATAAGGCATGGCATCCAATCATGAACTTTTCAACTCTTCTCTTCTTTAATAAGGTATGGCATCCAATCATGAACTTCTTCAACTCTTCTCTTCTTTGATAAGACATGACATCCAATAAATTTTAGCCCAAACTAAATATAACAAAGAAAACCAATGCTAGGGACTAACATACTTCTTAGTGTTAATATCAATGATAACCATCAATGTTGATATCAATGAAAACAATACAAGCCTCAACATTGACACCAATGACAACAAATGTCAATAGAAATATTTATAGAAACAATAGGTCTACAAAAGTCTTTGAGAGATTAATTATGATCTTCTTTAGTTTCTTGGGTTTACAATAAAGTTCCCTCCAATGAAAGGTATCAATTAACAACATCAATTTTTCACATTCCATGATATCAACATGCATAAATTTTTTCTATCATTTTGAATCAAAATAAGTATCCATCCTCCTATTTAAAAGAAGGAGATCCCACTATGTTATGGGATTCCAACTCAAAAAATTAGAGTTGAGAAAGAATATTTAATCTTAATTATGATTCTAAAAATATTTTTCAATCAAAATTTTTATTTTAAAAATAATGTTGATATGTGACTCAAATTTATTAATTTTTATAAAGATTTATATTATATGTTTGTTAGAAAAAGTGGGTGGAAAAAAAAATCCTTAAATATTATGTAAGATCATGTTTTAAATGATAAAATTAAAATAAGAAATAGTTTTTGAAATTAAAATTGCCTAAAATATTAATAGGTGGTGGAGGATTAGTCATTTTAGTTTCCCCAAATATCAACTATATCTTAAATATCAATAAAATTGAAATAAAGAAAGTAGGGGTGGGGGAGTGAGATTCCAAGGTCTTTTGGAAGATGGAACACTAGGGACCTATTTCACTTAGTTTCACTCCACGAAACCCTAGAGATCTCAATCCAAAGATGGAATGAAGGAAAGAGATATGCTAAAGGTAGTACTAAGGTATGATCAATGACTAAAGAAGGGTTCACCACCAAGCTAGGGCTTGGAAAGACATATGACATGCATGACCTAATTATGATGTGCAATGTACTACACTAAATGACCTAGAAATGAATGCAAATCAAAATAGGAAGCTGAGAGAATAGAAAGGTGCACCTAGAATTCTGTAGCAGCTTGAATGAAGATCTAAAATGCTAGAAATACTTAATTTAATCCACACTGGGACTCATATTCCAGGTTGGGCGATTTAGTCCTAGATCAGGGTTTCTGGGTAGGAACATAAATTCAACAGAGACTAGTCTAGAACACCTGAAAAATTGGAAAATCCACTCTAGTGGGACTCATATGCTAGAAGTGGCATATCCATCCTACTTGGCCTTTTCAGAAAGTCAATGTCTGAATCTACTCTTCAACCTCTGCTTTGTCTTCTCAACTTGATTTCTAAATTTGAATTACTGAATTTTTCTCTCTAGATGTCTTTTAGTACTCTTGTAAACAAGGTGACAACTTGGACAACTTTACAACTTTGAAAAATTCTTTCCAATCTTGCTCCTTAGAGGATCTTCAACCTAGATATGAAAATCACACACAAACCCTTGAATAAAATGTTGCAAACATGTATGAAATGGATCCAATGGATGTAGATCTTAAATCTTGCTTGAATGTTGTATATCTTGAATTGAATGCTTGCTTGAATCATGAAACCCTACATCACAATTTTTAGCTCAAACACAAACACGATGCTTGATACTTGAATAATGCTCCAAAACACTTTGTAATCAACTCTTAAAGGCTCTTGAATGCTCTTGTGAACTCAAATTTTCTATAAGGGTGCTTATTCAACTTGCTAGGAGAAAAATGAATGAAATAACCTTGTATTTATACTTGTTTACGCCAATTTTTTTGAAATTACAACACCAGAAGCCAACATCAGATCTAGGAGAATAAAATCCCACCAAGAATTTGAATTTAATTTAATTTTAAGCCACATAGGACTTGTTGGAGCCAAAAAATCCACATTGGTTGTCATGCACACTTTCATTTTCACCCATCCTCCCACACTCACTATATGCTCCATCTCCATTTCATAATAATTAACATTAATATAAGATACCAAAATAAGGCCTTTGATCTTTACAATGAAGTGAAGTCCCTGCCTGAAATGTTCTCCTAACACCATATGGCATGTTGCCAAGACAATGCTATATCAAAGAGAGTCTCACCATAGTCTCTTCTACACAAGCATAAAGGGTTGATAAGAAATGTAGATGAGACTCCTGAATGTCTAAGAGACATATTCAAATGTCTTCTTGCCAACCTAAATAATGATACGTCTAAGAGACTTGAAAATGTCAAGGAGAGAATCTAACATGTCTCATCGAAAAATCATACGAGTGTCAACATTCAGGAAATAGAAAAAAATCTCTCAGACACCGAGATATTATTATAAAATGAACAACAATCATTGGTAGAAAAAGCACTGATGAAACAACAATGTCGAAGAGACATCAACATATCAAAGAGAGAAGCAAGGAAGTCTCTTTGACACTCGAGGAGACACAAAAATAGAAGACATTATCAAAAGTCTCTCTGACATTCTGGCACAAGTTATCGATGAGACTAAGGGATGTTGGAGAGAGGTGACCATGGGTCTCTCCAACATAACAAAGTCACATAGACATCATCAACAAGTATTACCACCAAGGGAAGAGATAAAGACATGTTGGGGAGACATAGGCTTGTCGATAAGAGAAATCCACCAGTCTCATCAACAAAAAAGAGGACCACGAGGGAGAAAACTGAGAAGTAAATATCAAAGAGACACCGCAACATCGATGAGAGAAACTTGAATGTCCCTTAGAAATTTCTCAAAAGATGGCCAAGGATATCGAAGAGAGATATAGATGTTGTGATTAGAATCTCATCGATAAAATATGAAATAATTGTCATCAGATTGATTTGACGGATGAAGTCATCTAAGAGACAACTGTCATTAATACACAAGTTGACAGGAAGGGTGGCGCGAGCACCATTTATGAACCAGAGTTGGCTCAAACGTGCTAAAATTTGATAATACAACCTCTAATAAATGAAAATTCACTGCACATTGTGGCTAAGCATCCAAAGGACAAAGTTGGATGAAAGCAAGCAAATCAGGAATTTCGGCATTCACTCAAGTAAGTACACCTTGGCTTAGTTGAACGTAATTTTTTGAATATAGCTTGAAGTACAAAAATGTTAGGGTTAAAATGGATAAAACCGCATAGAAGACAAGAGAAATAAGACAAAAAACTGAAAGTAGGCCTCTCAATCAAGACTTAATAGATCAGTGTCCCGGTTCTAGGCCAAAAGCACGAAGAATAGCTCAGTTAAACCTGTCATGTGAGACCCTAGAAGACAAGCATAAAAATTTGGGAGATGTATGGACTCCACACAGAGGCTACAATTTGTTCATATATCATTATAGGAAGAAGTACAAATATAGCCCAGTCTCGAACCCATGGATTTGAATTTAGGGAAACTAGTAATGCCAAATGTTTTTGTGAACATAGAATTAATTAAATCACAGTTGGCAAAGAATTATAATCCTAAAACAAGGGAAATTAATTTGCATGATGGGTCATAGTTTATGATCATAACAAGGGATTATATTTGTATGGTTTTCCAATTGGACACTTCCCTGAAAATGAAATTGTGGTTGAGAGACTTGTTGGAGGAGTATCGCTCTATGGATACAAGCTACAAGAGGTGGAAGCTTCCTTTGCACAGACCCAAAGGTCTGGGAAATCAACCTATGAAGTTTTCTAGTAATGAAAAGCCCCCATTTTTTGTAGAATTATTTGAAGAATACTACCAATACACGTACTATTCAGCTGGCTAAGTATTGGGAGTTGAGGCCCTTGCCAACATGACTATAGCTCCCATGGTCCTAGCAACAGACATTCAGAGTCAAGATGCTAGGCCCTATGACTATGCAGAGTATCTATCTGAGGCCATTAATAGTGTTCTTAATGTTATTAAGAACAACAATGAAGCTATCAATTTCAAACACTATTCACTCCTTATGCATATGATACTATATGAGGCCCAAGTGTTGGGAATATGGGAAGAAGAATTGAGAGTAAAAGTTTTGGATAGTGATGGTAATTCTAGACCAGTGCAAATGTGGACATCAGTATGGGATAGTAGATGCCGGAGATCCCACTACTTGTACTTTGAGGAGCATTTTGTCAAACCCTTGTATAAATTGCTTGGCCATAAATGTGACTATAATCTATCCCCAGAAGTACAAAGATTTCTTTGATCAAAGGAGAAAGGCCATGATGGAAAGATAAACCACAATTGGGGAGAATGTTATGCATTTGCAAATTGTATTGTCATTAAAGTCTATGGGTTTGAGGCAACACCATATTTATTGCCTAAGACTTTTCCTGATAGAGTTGCTTATCTTGAGATTATAAGATAATTGTCTTATTCAACGTTTATGCATTTGAAAATCTATGGAAGGAAAACCTTCATGCCTTCTACTCTATGCTTTGGTGACTTCAATATTATTGTTGATTCAGGGTATGACTTGGTTGGAAGCAAGTTAAATTATTATGGCTTTCCGGTTGGAAATAAGAGGAAATTTTTTGACCCTGAGCACTTTATATATGATGCTCAGAAACTAAAAGAATATGAGCATGAGTTCCATGTTGATGATGTTATCAGTAATTATGAGGATAGTCAGGTGATCATGAGAAAAAATGCGTACAATAGGATTGTTATGGCTGAGGCCTGGAGATTGAACACTAACCCATCTTATGTAGAAACTTTTCATGAAATTCAAGACCCCATGGAGAGTTGAACAATTGCTTTTGCATGAAGAAGAGATAATAAAGGATGTACCTCTAGTGGCATTTGAGAGGAGAAGAAATGTTGGCTCTTGGAGGCAAGTAGAAAATGTAACACCACTGGGTCATTTGTCACTACAGCCTACCCCAAAGGTAAGCTTTTCAGTTGACACTCCAATCATGGTTGAAGATGATGTTGAAGAGGAAGAAGTCGCATAGATCAACACTCTTGTCATTCCCCAATATGAAATGCCACTAGAAAGGAGTGTGGTTAACTTTGAAGCTTCTGATTGTCAGGGATGCTCCCACAACGGTAGGCATGTGGCAGGGTCGCATGGACTACATGGTGATAGAGATGGATGATTTCAAACTCATCCTTGGTCAAGAGTTTCTTAGACTTGGCTTCCGTTGCGGTGATCCCACATCTGGAGTCGCTCATGTTCATGGATTCAAGGCAACCGGGCATGGTGAAGACAAGTGACAGATAGCAAAGTGGGAAGACTCAGGTAGTGTCGGCACTCAGTATGAAGAAGGCTTCCAAGAAGCAGGGCAAGGAACCAATGTTCTTGGATGCACTATTGGGAGGTTGGGACGAAATAGAGGATGAAATGCCACTAGAAAGGAGTGTGGTTAACTTTGAAGCTTCTGATGAGCTATCTAATGATGTAAGACATTGAGCCAATCAAGAATTCATTGCAGATGATGCATTGTTTAGACTCCTGAATTTAAAGCTTTCATCTATGAATATAAAGGAAAGGTGGTAAGGGAAAGGCTGAAGGACATTGACCCTGAGAAGGAAGCATATGCTTTAAAAGAACTTAAGCATGAAATTGATCGAGAGATGAAAAACATGACTGCTGAGAGAGGAAGAGCATTGTTGAAAGAAGTTGGGGTTATGCTCCTTCTAGGATGGGATATCAACTTGACCATTGTATTTGATAGTTTTATAAAGAGAAAAAATAAACCTTGTACTTGATAGATGAAGTTGGTGACAAGATCTACACTGGATCAAGATTTTATCTTGATAATACTACTTTGTAGATATGGGCACTCTATCCGCCAGGAAAAAAGCCTTCCCTAGTTGATCATGATCAGATTTTTGAATATCTTTTGGTGCAAAGAGTAGGAGAAACGAATATCATGGAAACTGCTGATTTAAATGTGAATGTGGCCAAGTTCACAAAGGCTCAAATTCAGAAACTAGTGAGGGATAACAAGGGATTGATAGAAGAAAATGAAAGGTTGAAACAAGAGCTCATCAACTACAAGGATAGATTGTCTTCTTCTTCTTTAGGGCTCTATTCTCCACTGGTTGAACATGAGAGAAAAGTGCTAGAAGCAATATCAAAAACCACATATTGGAAACATAGGCATGAGAAAGTGCAGAAGGAACAAGAAGAGTTAAAGGGAAAGCTCAAAACCACTACCTTTGAAATGGCATCATAAATAGTCTGCATGAGATTCAAAGACATGTATAAGCATGCTGAACAAGTTTGGCATATTCATGATAAAACATATGCAACACTATTGGAAAACACCAGATTAAGTGATAGAATGAAGGAGGTAGAATCTTAGATCATTGCAAAGGAGGATAACTTTGTTGTGCTACAAGAATACCAGGAACTTATGAAAGCTCATAAGGACTTCCACAATATCCTGCCACAAGAGTTAAGTGATTTTAGTTAGCCACTAAGTATGGCCTTACCCAATTTCTTTGAAGAAACAGAATTGAAAGATCATGATACATGGAAAGATGAAATAGCCCACTATTTACCAGTTGTTCTTGATGCAATTAATGATGAAAATGAAGTGCTTAAGAGGACACACCAAAAACTTGGAAGAATCTTCGAATTGGAGTATGCTATGAAATACATCATACATAATGCAGACACTCATGCCAAAAGTGGGTATATGGAGAATTTGTTGAAGCTCAACTTGTTCATTTCACGGGCCAAGTAAGAGAGGGTTGACAGGGACTAGAGTTTGATGGTTTTGGATACATGATCATGGTGCATGAGCCTTGAGTAGGTCTAAAATGACCACACGCGCTTGTTGGAGATTAACGAACTGTAATGCATCCACTAACAAACTCTTAATATTTTCATGTTTATGCTTATTATGTTTTAGTTATGAAACAATGTGACTTTTTGTAAACGGGCCTGAAGCTTGTTGCTTCCCATACAAATAGGGAAACCAGGGCCCGATTTTTATCATCATCATCATCACATTCCATTTTATTAGAGTAGGCATTAGTAAGAAGATATGTTGCATAATTCGCCCATCCATACCATATTTCAAAGACTTTTATTATAATGCTTATATTTTGAAGTAATACAATGGAGCAGACTATTTCTAAATCGTAATTCATTTTTAGTGTTCAATTACTGTGTCAATTTTCATGTTTATCTATTAATTTTTTGTCTCCAAAGTGGTATGTTCAAGTTATTTAAGTCTGCAAGATTTATCAGAACACATTTGTTGTTACCATGTGAAAGAGTTGATTGGTTTCTAAGTTGATGTAAATTAAAATCCTTCCTGATAGTTTACTTTAATTGGTCTTTGCCCATGGTTAAAATCCTTTTAAAGAAGTTTTTTTGATTGATTTCCATTAACTCAAGAATTAAAAGTCCTTTCATGCTTTCACAGTAACTTGAGGGGATATCACTGGGATTATTAAAGAAAATTGTAATAAACAAAATTGCACGTTTGCACAAGGTGCAAACATCTCAAGTGCCCAGTAATTCGAGTTAAGCTAAATAGTAGGTTTACTTATCTTACAAGTTTGTCTCCATCCATAATCACCATCCATTCATCCACTCCATTCACCCAATAGGAGTAGGCACTAGTCATACTTAGGATATTACATACAAAATACAACTCACAATCTTGAATTTTCAATTACTTTCAATAGAAATTTGCCATCAAAACTTTGCATCTGCTCCACCTTCACATGCCATAGTGAGTAGATTGCTTAATCTAGAAACCATATCCAATTGTAAATCTACTTAATTGTCCAGGTATACCCACCTAGGTCTGGTAGAGCCTAAAGAGTAGGAGGTAACCAACCTTATTTACCTCGTTCATGGGACAAAGGTGTATTAAGAGATTGGCACCCTCTTATGGTTTAAAAACATGCACTTTTGAAACCTAACAAGAATCATACACCATAAGTGGTGTATGAGCCCCATTAGGCTAGCTATAGAACACATTTTTCAAGAAAAGCTTAGATTAATGTGAAATCCAAATTGAGGCCCCAAAACTTAGGTGGGAACCATATGCCCAAGGTGGTGTATGAGTCCTAGATCACTAAATCTAGGCCATACAATAGAAAAACACATGAATCATGATTGGATGTTGGATTATGTTAGGATTATCCTTGGAAAGATGCAATAGTTAAGACTTGTGGATGCAAAATAAGGCCAAATAAGGCATAAAGAAGCCCAATTAATCAATAAAAACCCTACATTAGTGTGAAAGTGTAGTAAAACACTTTACAACACCCTAAATAAAGCATAATTAGGTTCATTCAGTCCACAAGGGCCCAAACAAGTGTGAAAATGTGAAGGGATACATTTTTCTACACTACATTTAGCCCCCACTTTAGTGAGAGGATGAACTTGCTTCAAACTCATACTAAATTAGATGAAATCACATCAAGAGGGGTTCAAATGTACCAATTCTAGTAGGATAGGATCACACAAAGAGGGTTGCACAATCCCCTAGGATCAAGATCCTATGGCAAACCAACAGAGGCATAAAAGAAAACTCATGGAAATGATAAGAATCACCAACAAGGTACAAGTACAAGCATTCACTGCCAAAGACAAAGAAAAAAAGGGGTAGATCAAGCTTTGACTATTTTTCCAACGATGTGGATCAAATCTAGGCTATTTTTCCAAAAATGCA
Source organism: Sequoia sempervirens (assembly GCA_007258455.2). Taxonomy (NCBI): domain Eukaryota; kingdom Viridiplantae; phylum Streptophyta; class Pinopsida; order Cupressales; family Cupressaceae; genus Sequoia; species Sequoia sempervirens. The sequence goes on along the minus strand of VDFB02086081.1, from coordinate 380,683,115 downwards.
CGCTCACTCTGAGGCAACAAAACTCTAGGCTATTCGCTAGGTGAGTATCTAGAGAGGTTAGACACATACACACATGGCTGTTATGCACTCACACACACAAGCAAGTGGCTATGGGAAACTCACGTCTAAGTTCGACTTCCCATACAACCATACCAAAGCTATACCTCTTGATAACTTTGATAAGGTGCCACACAACAATGATCTTTGAGCTTCATGAGACAACCAAAGATTTGTATGCTTAAAACTCATGAACAAAGAAGATGGCTCCACAGACATGCAAAGTGTATTATGCAAGGTTTCCATATAGCCAAAATTATAATGTAAGGAGCATTCAAAGGAGTTTTTCTTAGTTCATGTAAGGTCTTAGCTTATGGAACATCGTGCCTAATGTCTCCAAGAGATGACCAATCAAAGAATAGAATATTCACAATTTAGGGGATGCAGTGTGTCGCATCAAACCAACAAGAGGAATATAACATGCTAAAAGATATCAAGCTCTTGAGGGACATCATACCCAATGTCAACCACAAAGCAAAAAATGAATCGCATGAAGTAAGAAGACTACACAATGAAACATGAAAAAAATGTAAAAAGAATAATGCTAATGTATGCCTCCACTTTAAAGAAATTGCTAAACACCATACTATGAGAAATTACTTTAAAGTAGAGAATGATCAATGCTAACAATAAAGAGGACATGAGAGCTTACTTGGAAATCCCTATGCCAAGTCATATGTTTCTAAATAAAGATATGCCATGAAAAGGAAAAGAGGGGTTGCCTCCAAAATGAAACTCCAAACACACGAGGGATCTATGGATCTAGGGTCAATATGTTCTTGCTACAGTGTTTTTAGAGAGCTCAAAACTATCATCATTCCCCAAATACTCATGGAACAAGAAGAATGACACAAAGAGAGTGAAAACAAAGAGAAATCCTTTAGGTCAACATGGAAGAGACATGAATGTCTCAATGCCTTGTGTCATCCCCAAAAGGAAAACACAAGACAAATAAAAGATAAAGGAAAAACTTTTGGGTCAACATGGAAGAGACATGAATGTCTCGACACCTTGCCTCATCCCAAAAAGGAAAACATAAGACAAAAAAAAGATAAAGGAAAAGATTTTGGGTCAACATGGAAGAGACATGAATGTATCGATGCCTTGCGTCATCCCCAAAAGGAAAATACAAGATAAGTGAAAAATGCTTACGACATAAAGAAGAAAGTAGGTACATGTAGAAGAGGGGGATTCACTACTCACAAGTTCTCTTCATTCAGAGAGCTCATGGGGCGAACTTCCCAAATCTACCTCAATGGAATAGTGCAAAAGTTTTAGAATCAGAAAAAGTAGGTCTCAAAGATTTTCTGAACAAACTAACGAACTCTCGACCAAAGGAAATCAATGCAGAATATGGATGATAGCGTAGCACACTGACATCTCAGAGGTGTGCTGGCATCTCGTACAGACCAAAAAGAGAGTTTATCTCAGAAAATGGCTAAAGTGACTACTTCTACTTGAATTGCTAAGAAATCTTAAAATGCAGGAAAGTGACAGAATTGAAATAGAGTGAAGTAAAACTAATAAAGATAAGAAGAAGAAAGGAAATAAATAGTTACAACCATGTGAGTGATGAAGCCTCCACCAAACGAATGTCTTCAAAACCTACAAGAGTAATATCTGGAGAGAAAGTTGGGGCTGTATAGGGGTCTGCCTCAGTTAAACCCCCATTTTGGTGTTCCCACCTCCACAGACAACCAAGAACATAGAAAGAGTGTGATGAACAAAGAGTGTGGTGAAAGAAAAACCTGCTCAAGAGTAGAACCTGCACCACCAAATAAGCACGTGATAAAAGAAAACCCCGATCGAGGAGGAGAACCCATATCACAAAATAGGTGATAAAAGCAAACCTCGCTCGAGGAGAACCCGTATCACCAAGTAAGTATGCAAATAGTAGGGGATATGGAATCCCAAGATGCTCACAAGCATGAAATGAAGGAGATGAAGTTGCAAGAGTGGACTAAGAGAGCTTGAGAGAGCTTAAAGATGCTACCACAAGCTGTATTAAGTTGTGCAAGCAAAACACTAAGAGTAAGAAAGGAGAAAAAGGTAAGAGCTAAAGCTAAGAAGATTCAAAAGACCAAATTGATGGAAAGAATGGATTAAAAAGGAAGAAAATAATCTTCCTGGGTGGTTGCAGAGAATCTCGAGCTGTTTCCACCATTACCAACTTGCACAAATGAGAATGACTCATTTTCCCTCATTACCAACTTTAAATTTTGATCGTTGATCACACAGTGAGATGGACCGACAAATGATCTAGATTAAGTCAAAGATGTTTTAAAAATATGACTATAGACTTCCATCACCATTGACCAATCAAAATAGGCTACATGGAAAAGCCTCCAAGTCATCCATGGGCTCCACCATCCTTACTAATTCTGAGAAAATCCATATGTCAGCTTCCCTGCTTCCCCATTGGGTTTAATCCGTGCACAACTTTCAATAGCGAGGAGGTAGGGAAGGGCTTAGATTTAATCTAGAGTCTTCAATCTGTGCCCTCTTTACCCTTCTAAGCCTCCACCTTAGTGCATAACATCTGAACATGACGAACGGTTCAGATTAAAAGATCTGGCTCAATTTTAACCTGTGTATAAAATGTCCCTTTATTAGCACATTCACTAATGCCTTCAACCTTTTGCTGAATTATTTCATTAATATTTCCCATTTAATAATTTTTCATCGATAGTTTTGACTTTTCTAGGTGGCACTTCTAGCTTCCTCGTTGAGAGATGGGAGATGAAGGTGGGTCCCCCGCAAGCTAGCGGGGAATGGCCAAGAATTACCAATGTCACCCTATCTCAATCGTTGATATCATTAAATGGAGTGTTCGCTACCTTTGAAGTTTGATGGACCTCGCTGACAAGGGGACACATGTCATCTGCTTGCCAGCCTATGAGCTTATTTTAATGAATATTAAAATTGAGCAGGGGCAGGGGGAAGGGTAAAGATGCAACCATGCCACTTCATAGCCACTATATATCCATTAGAGCCTGTCATTTGCTGACTTTGAGAGACTTTGGGCCCCATCATTGTATGGGACACGTGGCGCTCACCTGTCAGCTTGCCCGAATATTTTAATAGAAAATAAAATCAAACATGGGCGCGGGGAGCGGTCAGGATGTAATCCTACAAATCCGATGGCCTACATAAGAAGGTTATATTTGCACGCACAAATTTGTTAGTAGTTAAAAGGGGGTCGACTAGGTAGATGAATGCTGGGGGACATAAAAATTTAGGCCAAGACTTTAGATCAATGACCAAAAAATAAACTTCAAACTTAGGAGAATATCAAACATTTAACAGATTTATGACCCGCATGATATAAAGAAAAATTTAAAATATTTCGACAGGTGACAATCGGGATCCTTAGGCATGAGGGGCTAGTAAAAGGATGAGGTCAATGACATGAGTCAAGATTAAAGTGATCGAGAATGAATTATAGAAGGTCAACTCAAAATTAGAACAATTGCAAAGAGGATTAATACTTATGTTTTTTTTCAGGGTTTAGGGCGAACACATAAACCCTACATCATGACAACAATTGAAACCCTAAGACCAAAAACAAGTCAAAACTAGGATAAGAGCCCAATTTTTCAAAATTTAATCATTGGAACACAAAAATTTTAAGGGTTCCACTAGGATCAAAACTAAAAGTGAAAAAATACTTAGAGAAAAATTTCTCCACAAATGCCACTAGTGAAACTATGTTATGAAAAGAAGTTGTGTTTGAATAAGGGAGAGGACCTGGTAGTTGAGCACCCTAACTTCGCACTTCTCAAAATCCTACATGGAAATTTCAAAAAATTCCTATTTTTTATAATTGCTTGCTTGGAAACAAACTTGCTTATAACTAAGGTTTTAGATCCACATCATCAAATATGATGCCACATCAACATGTTTTTTGTCGAGGTGTCCAAAAGGGTCCAATAAAAAATTGAGATCGATACTTGTGCATTAAATCATGTTTTATTGGTGTGTTGATGTGGCATCACATGAATTGTTGCTTTTTAGATCTAAGGAATACATACTATTCAATTATTGGTAGTTATCATCAACACTAACAAATTTAAAGTCACAACTTTTGGTTTAATATTGTTAAAAATATTGGGCATTAAATCAACAAATGCTATAACAACTATTGGAACATGCTCAACTACTGGGTCCTTTCCCTTAACACTTTGACAACTAGTAGAAACATTAAATTCATATGGAATGGCCCCACAACGGATACTCAAGTTCAATGGAAAAATAATCCACATACATACACTTGGAGTTTAGTGTTAGAAATGTGTCGTATTAGTGCATGAGTGTAACTTGAGGAAAAGTTGCTTTATGAAAAATGCACTATAGAAAGGTGATGTGCTTTAATGAAAAGATGGTAAATGCCACATAAGCATTTGGAAATGAAATAGGAAGCTAAATTCATCCATATTGAAGGGTTGATTTGTTACAAAAATGAAGGGGCTAGTATAGTAACAACAACCAAATGATGCCATCTGCTAAAATTCTCATATTTAAATTCTTTAAATTCTTATAATCAATGGCTTGATTGGTTACAAAAACTAAGGAGTTATTAAAACAATGTAGTAACAATAAAATACTCATCAAAATTATTAGAAGATAATTAATGGTGTTGGTTGTGACTAGAACTTCTAAATCCACCCTACCATATGGGCTTATTGAACATACTTACCCCCATAAGAGTCTCCATATCTTATTATTTATAACCAATTTTTTTTTACCAATTAAGGTAGAGTTACCATAATTGAGAATCTACTTATAAATATTCATTTAATATGAGGAGTATTGAATTACATGACTTCATGAGTTGAAGATCTTGGATGAACATAGACTTAATGTAAGTTAAATAATTATATAGTATATTATAATTATCTCCCTCAAATCTACAATCAATGAACCAAATGTATTGAACTTCGGTGATCTTGTCCTCAAGGAATATTAGAAAAACACTAATCAAGACAAATAAAAAAGGGAAATTTCAAATTTAATTGGTTGGGTCCGTATGTGATCATGCCTAAGTATTGATTTGGATCTTACAAGTTGGCTACCAAATGTCAATAATTGAAAGAACCTCTAAAAACAATACATCTCAACTGCTTTCAACCATAATAAAATAAATAAATCAATAAAAATATAGAGAAAAGACATCCTCTAGTGAAAACTATTTTAGTGTGCCTTGGGAAATCACCATGATGACAACTTACTTATAAGTGTACAATGTGTGAATAACTAGGTTCCTAATATCTATAATAACTCCTTACACCTAGGGGCACTATCCATACCATCTCACCCACCTATCCATCATATACTCCCCTCCCATTTTTTGATTTTTACTATGAAATGGGGGTACCAAATTAATCTATGCTTCAAGAGCCGCACTTGAACCATGTCCCATTGGCACATTTTGGAACAATGAAGTGGACACTACTATGACATAATCCTATCAATAATAAAATTGATTCTGAGATTAATATGACCTATCTCACCTATAACCATACTCTCTTTACATAATTTCTTCCCTAATTCCTACGTGAATGCAAAGTTTTGGTCTTATTAGTTATAATCTTCAATATCATGGGTACACAACATCTTGGTTTATTTTCTTGTCAATAGGTGCCACTTTTAATATGTCTCTCTTATCCTCCCTCCTACATAGTTTATCAATGACACCATAGTCCATTATAATGTGTTGTGTCTTAAGGATATGTTTATTTGGGAATAGTGTTTCATTTTTTTTTCTATTTCACCTTGTGACCCTCTTGGTTTTCTCTGTTTCATATATTTTTTGTGTCATCATTTTAATACATAAAACATAGTGTCCCCTTAATATTTATATCCTAGCATTTTATTTTATAATATAGAAAAGAAATTGATAAACACATTTGGAATATCTTCATTGATTCCCTTGTGTGTACTTGAAATTACCAACATTAGTCCCCATCAATAAAATATTCCACATCAACAAAAGCATATATTTATCATCTACTCATAATCATTACCATAATAAGTATCACAAAACATAATATAATTCATAATAATTAATTATCATCAGACCATATAACAAAAATCATATTACCTTATAATCATTAATCATATTAAGCATTATAAACATCATATAATATATGTTGAATCAAATCATAAATAAAATATTTTATATAATCATCATAAACAACCATAATAAGCCATTAGGAATATCCATAATTGAGTGACATATTCAATAATATATTTATATCAATTTATAAATGCTTTTGACTACATATCAATCAAAATCACATGCACAAAATATATGTATATATCTCAAAAAATAGAGCAGCTAGATCAAAATCATCTATCCAACCCAAAAAATTAGATGCATCTTAATTTTGACTCACATTATCCCATACTAATAATTATGGTGGTATAGGTGGTCCCCTGGGTGGGTGCATATTCAAAGACATAGATCAAGAAATCAATCCAGTCATCCATGAACTAGTGTGCTCCATAAAGGATGGATCCCTATGACCTATTGACACAAATCGATCATACAAGAATATGTAATACTTGTCCTCATCTATATCTTGATGCACCTCTCATGAAATTAGATACATTTGATAATTACTATGAAAAAGCTTATGTGCCCCTAAAATTCCTTTAGCTATAGCCCTCTCCTCCCATAGTTTTGTATTTTTTCATAAGAATAATCTCAAACCATCTATGCTTCATCAAAAAAGCTTGGATGCCATCCCACTCTACCCTAATAGACTTCACCCCTTAATCACCCTAGCCTACCCCTTGTGCATAATGGAATGCATATAACATATACTATAAAGTGTCTCACTATTCTTGTGTTGTTGTTAGCTTGTTCTACATTGTCACTAGCTACATGCTCAATATTACCTCTCTGTCCTAAGTTACTATATCTTGGATGTAGGTCTTCACTTTTATCTCTATCCCTAAATATATTCTTCACTTAAGGTTATGCATGTGCTTTAGGATAAATTTCATCCTATAATGTGTGCATCATGGTATGCACTTAACCTAATTCTACTAGCATTGCATATGCTCATAAATGATAAATTTCAACACTTACCTATTACGCTTGCCTCGTTGTCTACGTATAGTCCCCACACACTCACTATAGTGCACATGAACTAGGTACATACTCTTTTTTTCTCTCAAAGTTCTTTGATCACTCTAAAATTTACCATTGGTAGGGGTAAAAATAATTTTTTACCCCTAGCACTATTTATTCACTCCTTCACCCCATTTTCATCCCTTTTTAATCATTTTCACAATTTTCAACCCCATTCATCATTTTTTGGGTCAAAAAATTAAGATGCATCTAATTTTTTAGGTTGGATAGTTGATTTTGATCTGGCTGCTCTATTTTTTGAGATATATACATATATTGTGTGCATGTGATTTTCAAATCCATCTTATTTTCATTCATCGCTTCTTTGAGAGACTGCACATGTATTTTTCACCTTTCTAATCTCTTAAGAAGGCATCACCTATTTATTTACTAACTCCATTTTTCATCAATTGCTAGGGCACCTTGCCACCTCATCAAGTGCTTGTATTTTTTCATTTTCTTTGAAATGATGCCACATTGTTTAGTCATCATGTCATATTAAGGTGGACAAAAATGTAGATACCTAAAATCCATTCTTGAATTTTAACAAGTATCCATCATTAATCATATACTACCTCTAGTGTTGATTAGTTAATTTTAATAATTAATTAGGTTTCATTTCTCCCACTAGTTAATTAAAAATATTTTATTGATTTAATTAGGTCATACTAACGTTAATTAATTAAATAAATTATTTTATAACTAACTAAACTAAGTTTCATAATCACCCTTTTCATTAAAAAAATAAAACATTTATCCTTTAATAAAAAATCTGTGTCATGCCTATTTTTCTAATTTAAAATTATGAAAAAAACCCCAAAAAAATCAACGTTTAATCCTACCCATCCAAATCATTAAATTAATTTCTAACCATCCAATTCAAACCAATTAGACAATTTTTTTTAGTCAATTCTAAATCTTAGCGATCAATTTAATCAAACTAAGTCCTATCCATCTATTTCCAACTATCTTCTATCCAAATTCATATCAACTTTTAATCTCAACCATTCACTTAAACAAATCAATCTCTACCCTTCGTACACCAACTAAAAACATTTAATTTCTTCTCCCTTTCAAATCCAAATTCAAAATTTATCTTATTTAATCCTATCCATCCATTCTAAATCAATCTAAACCCCATTTCTCTCATCCCTCAACCAAATTTATCTTGAATTAAGAAATGAGAAAAATCTATTGAAACAAATATATCTTATCACATTGAGGAATCCCAAGAGCAACCCAACATCAAGCATATTACAAGCATATCCATTTCACAATAGATTTGCATTAAGTTGTAATTTTTCAATTCAAATTAGCATTCATAATTCACTCAATCAAAAGTAGTGATAAGATTCCAAGTTGGATCCACTTTTATTTTTGTTTCCATATATTTTCCTTCATTTACTCACCTTTTATGATTCTAAATGAATAGCTCAAGACCAATAAGAAGCTTGTATGCTATAATTGGAAAACATAATGATCTTTCACTCAAACCCGACTTAATAGCAATGAAATCATATTAGCTATCCACCATTTTTGAAACTCTACCTAATGAAAACAATACTAATAGAAGAAATATCCATAATATGAATACTCAGTCAAACCTAGGGATTTTCTTTGGAGGGCGCAGTCCCACATCCATATGTTGGTCCATCCAAAGGAATGCACCCACAAAGTACCTTCAAAAAGTAGGCAACCTTTTTCCTTAAAAGTGGCATGAATCTCCAAACGTGTGTGGTGCAGGTTCAAAGCCTAGCATTTGGAAATTGGAATGGAAAGATTCACCAAGTATTAGTCTGGTGCAGGTTCAAAGCCTAGCATTTGGAAATTGGAATGGAAGGATTCACCAAGTATTAGTCTTTTGAAAGAGGCATTTTTATTCAAAACATGTGTAAGAGGGAAAGTTTTTCTATCCCTGGTCATTCTTGACATCTATTTCATCTGATATTTAGAGTTTGATTTATGTGCAAGGTGTAATGTTTTCTACTCCACCAAATTCTCTTCAAATGGCTTTTTGGGGCCACACTTTGGCTTTTTATATGATCATGCAATGTGTAGGAATAATTTTCTAATTATGACACATCACCTACCTCTAGAATAATGGTTTTTTTTTTGTTATTTATAAGTCACACCCTCAAACAAGCATAATTTGTGTTTTGAGTATTTAAAGAAGTTTTTTGTTTTTAAAAAGTGGCAAGCCACAAAATTTTATTGATAGAATAAAGAGAGATACATAGAGGATTTACAACATGAGCAAATACAGAACAAAAATCTTCCAAGGGGGATACATAATAAGACTTATATTGAGAACAAATACAAAATTTAGAGGAAAGAGTCATCTATCAGGAAGATAGGTAAACCATTTAAGAATATACTTCCCAAATTAGGGTTTATAGTGAACAAGAAACCAACTGTGTATGGACAAGAGAGTCGTGTGAACAACATGCACAAATTCTTCAAAAGAATGAACATAACCAGTAGATATTTGAAGATAGCAGAGCCAAAAGAAAGATGAGTTCCATGTGAAGAAGAGGAATTCGTGTAGAAGATGGTGGGAGTTGAAGCCACAAGAAAAAAACCAAATTCATGCACCAAAATCAGAGAGTGAAAACCATAAACATGAGCTAGATTAAACACCACTTTTGGTTGATGATTCCAGGTCGGCAGGAGGAGCAAAGTAAGGAGTGGAATGGGGTTCCACAATAGTGTGCCTTATCAGAAATTGCACTGCATCAAACAAGTTTAGTAACATATTGTAGATCATATGCCCCTGCCGCGAATTTAGCCTGTGAAGACATCTTAGGAATTCATGAGAGCGATCATCCAAAAGACCATGTGCCATTACACTTAGAAGAGAAGCGATTGAGTGGTTAGAAAGAAGAAATTAGTGACATAAAATACCACCCACCAAGTTAGAACCATTCAAAATATCGTATTCTTAGAAAGCATTGTGTAGAGAAGAAAATGGGAAAACATGCAGAAGGAGATAAGTACCAAGCAAGAATTTTACCATTTCAACGCACCAGAGTACGTCCATAAGGTTGGAAAGAAAACATGAGGCAATTTCATGTGGTAGAGACATTGCATGGAATTCTAGCCAGTCTTGACCCAACACTGTTATGATCACGTCTTCCACTGCTTTGCATTCCAATATGCAAGAACGCCTGAGTTTTTCATAAGTAAATGGTCTGGCATCCCTTAATTTATGAAACCTTGGTGGGATGAAGACTCTGAAAGAAGTTTGCATGATGCTTTATACAAGTAGCAAAGTTGCAGTGAGAAGAATACCAAATGAAACCCATCAATAATAATTTCTCATGAGTAAAGCCGGACAATCGAGGTGAAACAAGAAATGCAACTATAAGCTCATTACACCAAAAGGTGGTGCGAATTAAAATCCATGTACAAAGAATGTTTGGCCATAAGGCATGACATCGAATTGTAGCCATGTGTCACCAAATTGTGAACATATTACCACGAGGTACCATTTGAAATACTTTCTAAAATCAGTGCCAAAGATATGGAGATCACCAAAAAAGGGTTATCACATGTCAAGTTACTTAAATCTAGAAAAGGCCCAACAAAAATGATGACCCAGATACTTCATTCCATTCCCAATTTTCATTGGATTAGGTCATGCATTACTGACAGTCAAACGAGGCACTTTGTACGAGAACATATGATATTATTAACAACCAATCTAGCAGATTTGTGAATGCATGCATTATCATTAGCAACCAAGAAACATTGCTAGAAATATAAAGGTGCCAAAGAGCATTATAAGAAATGTGCCCCAAAATTGGAGCCACCAAATGAAATCAATAGCCTCTCAAAAGTATAGACTTTGAAAAAGACAAGTGTTAGGAGTACTGATTGCCATACTATACGTTGTACAGGGGTTTCTAAATATGCATCGCTAGGATTGCTCCCCATTAACTGTCCATGAGGAAAGAATCCCCAAGGGAAATTAATGCAGAGTAGGGGCCTGCAAATGGTCGCATCCTTCCCAAGAGACAAATATGTGCCACTAATATGTTTTTGAAGCCCCATCGGACTGTTGGGGGCAAATTCAAAATTTTTCCAACTCAACCAATAACAACTAGATGAAGAAAGATCATCATCGCTTACACAATACCTGCTCAAAGAAAAATATTAAAGGGCCCAAGCCTTAGACTAAAGATTTCCAAGAAAATAATATAATCAAGAGCCGACATAACCAACTTGCAATGCCCATAATATGAAAGAAAATTTGTTGTTAGTTACTCAAAAAATTTAGTATTCTTGCCTCGAAAGAATTTTGCAAGAAAATTTTCCATCAATTGCTTTATTTGCTAATCAGTCCATGTGGCTATTAGCCTCTCTGTAATAGTGCATAACTTGATATGAAGACAATTTTCTTAGAAGAAATCAGATGTGGGATAAAAGATAGTTAAGATGCCATGAGTTTGATTGACTATTCAAAATTGCAGACACCACCACCATGGAGTCCCCTTCAATCAAAATTTGGGGAATAGATAATTTTATTGCCAGTTCCAGACCAAGTCTGAGTGCATTAAATTTTGTGATATTGTTAGACCCATCTAGAAGAATGAAGCATATTGCTCCAACAAAATTGCCTTTCCAATCCATGAGAACTGAAGTGGCACCTAATTTTCCATGGTTACCCTTGGATGCTCCATCAAAATTTAATTTAATAAAGTCCCTGGGAGGAGGTAGCCATTTGATGATTGCTCTATTCATTGAAGGGCTCTTGGGAGAAATAGAACTCACTTTAAGTATTTTGAGGAGAGACCAATTGTTTAATATGAATGAGTCCCAAGAAGAGAACACATTTTTCGAGTTTGCATTTCTATATATTCTTGACATTGTTGTTTTTGAAATGGAAATTTCATTTTTTTGGATTTTCCCCAAAACCAATTGTTCTTTTTTGAAGATGCATCTATTTCTCTCGAGCCATATATTTCGTATAAGAATGGATGGAGATATTTCCAACAAGCAAGAAAATTTAGTGTTTGAATGAGTTTTGGCCAACTTTGGAAGTGCTGAAGGATTGAGTTTTGTAAGGGGGATTTCCAACTAAGTATCCTCATTAGCCAAGTCTAGCATTTATGAGCAAAAGGGCATCTAATGAGAAGATGATTTGTAGATTCTAAATCTTGGTCGCACATTAACAAGTGAACAGAGGCACAATGCCTAATTTGTCTAGCCTCATACCTAATAAAATTCTATCTTTGATGGCCAACTAGGAAAAAGCACCTGCCTTAGGAAGGACATTCGGTCCCCAACAGAGATTGAGAGGACAAGATGAGGAGCCCTCAAATCCAATCAAGGAATTGTACCCTTCTTTTACTGTACAACTTCCAAACTTAGCTCTTGTCCATATTATTTCATCTGGTTTCTCAGAGAAAACAATTTTTCTTCTTTGAAGTTCTAAATTAAGGGAATCCTTCAGGTGTATTGGAACAGGGAGAAAACTAAAATCCTTCCATTTAATGCTGTGTAGTGGATCCCCCAAATCAAAAACTTTTACCTTATCACCCCAGAGACCTTTTAGTGTAGATTCTATTTGATCCTAGTCACCAAGGTGTTTGAGGGGTTGATGACCATTCCAAGCATCATCCCAAAATAGGTCTTTCTCACCATTGTTGACCAACCAGGAGAGATGAGGAAGGATGACTGATCTACACGAAACAATAAAATTCTATATTTTAGAACTAGGTGGAAGATTACTTTGAGTGGAGGTCCTTTCTCTGTCAAGGGAGTCCAAGTATTTATGTCGCATGATTTGACATCATTTTTTGTCTGGTTTGGAATACAATTGACAAACCAATTTGGCACCACTATCCTTGTTTTGTAAAACAAAGTATCTTAAGCCAGCACCCCCTGATGCTTTAGACCTACATACTTTTTCCTTTGCAACTAATGGGAGTTTCTTTTTCTGAGTAACATTTTCTGCCCAAAGAATTTTTTTGAATAACTTTTGTAGGGAAATTCCTTTCTCACATGGTATTTTTAGAACTAACATTAAATAAATAGGAAGAGAATGAAGAACTACCTTTAATAGTACCAACTTACCTACAAAAGAAATCCATTTGACCTCCAAAGCAAGATTCGATTAGAAGTGGAGGAGATTAAATTGTCCCAAAAGTCATGCTTTTCTCTACCCAAAAATAAGGGAATTCCTAAATACTTGCAGTGTAAAGAACCAAATTGGAAACCCCAGAATTTTAATAGCTGATTTTTGACTAGGGGGTTGACATTAATGAAGAATATCTTTGACTTCTCCGCATTAAAAGATTGACCTTATGCCGAGCAATAATCAGAAAGGATAGATTTAATTTCTTTTGTTTCATCTATGGAGGCCTGAAGAGAAGAGAAGAGTGGGTGAATTTTCCAATAGGTGAGCTATTTACCAATATTAAAAAAATTGCTCCAGGAAGGCAAGAGGAGACCCATTACACCAACTACTAGAAAAACCAATTTTTTAAGAATAGCCAAAAGGAAACTTCCTAATTAACTTTGTCATAGGCTTTTTCCCTACCCAACTTAAGGACAACCGCAGGGGACTTGTCCCACATTATTGAATGCAAAAATTCATGGGCTAAAATAGCACCTTTCAGGGTGTCCTTTCCCGGTACAAAACTCCCTTGTTCATCAAAAATGATGGAGGGGAGATTTTTTTCCAATTTGAGAGCTATCGTTTTGGTAAAGATTTTATATATTGTGGTGCACAAAGCAATAGGGTTGACAAATTTAAAAGATTTGGGGTCAGTTTTTTTGGGAATGAGAGCTATCATAGTGGCATTAAACTCTTTTAATATTTTCTCGTTCCTCCACAATTCTTCCAATGCAATATAGGCATTTTTGCCCATGAAATCCCAACACTTTTGATAGAACAAAGACATGAAAACATCTGGCCCAGGAGCTTTTTCAGCAACCATAGAGAAGAATTTTTTTTTTACTTCATCCATGGTGAATTCTGTCATTAACAATTTATTGTGCCCCTCCTTAATCAATGTGGGAATATTGTCTAAGATTACATTATTTTCCACAGACTTGTTTGTTTTTCTGGGAGCTAGAAGATCTTTAAAGAAAGAAACTACTTCAGCTCCAATGTTCTCTTCCAATACCAAAGTACTTCCAAACGAGGAAAATATTGATTCAATCCTATTCACCTACCTTCTCATTTTTGTGGAAGCATGGAAAAATTTGGTGTTTTTATCCCCGCCTTTTAACTAGACGTCCCTAGATTTCTGTCTCCAATAACACTCTTCTCTTGCTAGTAATTCATCTAATTCAACTTTAAGATTTTTTTCCTTGTCATATAGAGATGGATCCATTCCATTTTTTATCACTAATTCATACAAGTTAGACAACTCATGTTCCACTTTGGACTTTTCCTTAAAGATATTCTTAAAACAATTTGTATTCCAATCCTTTATTTTAGCTTTGATAAAATTCAATTTTTTGTAGAGTTGAAACATCTAAGTGCCATCTACGAAAGGACTTTCAGTCCACCAACTTTTAAGAAGAATGAAATATGGGTCTCTAAACCACATAGATTTGAATATAAAGTAGCCCTTCTTAATCGGCCTGTCATAAAAAAATTGACAGGGAAATTGGAAAGTGATCTAAACTAGCAAGAGTATGGATTGTAGAAGAGAAATCCCATGGGGTGTTGAGCCAATTTTCTGATAGAAGGAATCGATCCAATCTCTTAGAAATTTGAGAAAAACCTCTGGGTTTATTGGTCCAAGTGAAATTACCATTTTTCGGTGTACAATCATAAAGACCATTGTTAAGAATAAAGTGATTAAAATCCTCCATTACTTTGGAAGGAGGGATGATACCTCCCGTTTTCTCAAAAGGGCAATGGATTGCATTGAAATATCCTGTGAAAATCTTCATCATTTTTAGGGGTGCAAAGGTAGAGGAGTGTTGATTCCATAGCTGTTTCTTAGCAAAATTTGCATAAGGACCATAGATATTAAAGATAATAAAGCAATTGTTTGTTTTTTAGGAAATTTAACAAGGCTTGAATCCAATTGTCAATAGTAGCCAAACCGTTCAACTTCACAGTAAATTTGTTCCATAATATTACAAGGCCTCCTGAAGCACCTTGATCCGAGGAGGCAATGAAACCCCAGTTATTCTAGGTAGCAAGAAAATTTGAGGCTGATTGAGCCAAGAGATTTGTTTCTTGTAAAAGTACAATATCTAATGTGGTACTCAAGATTTGACACTTCATAAAGTGTACTCATTTGTTAGGGGCGTTTAAGCCCCTAACATTCCAAGATAAGATCCTCATTTTGCTCGAGGAGATATACTGTCTCCCCTCGTTTTGTCATTCATTTCAGAGACCTTATTCTCTTTAGATGAACTGGGCTGCCCCGTTTGGGGAATATGGCAAGGGCTTTCCAAGCCTTTTAGTTTTTTTGAAGTAGATCTTAAGTTCTTTTCCAATGTCGTTTGAATACCCACATTGAAACCTCAATTTTTATTTTCTCACTATTAGATTTTCTACCTCTTTTGTTCTTGGGGGATACTAGAGTTTTGACATCTATTTGTGAGATTAGTGTGGGAGAGATGATAACTTGACCAATGGGGGAAGATTCATTGATTTCCCTAGCCAAAGGAGTCATCTTTACAGGTGAAAATGAGCCCTTTGCATTTGTTTGAGAAATTGGAAAGGATGGAATTTCCTTTTCCGTTTCAAATTTAGTGAGAACTTCATTTGTTGTTTCCTTAACAAAATCTTCACCCACCTTAGTACAAACTTCATTCACAATATCCATGAGATTCTCCTCAGTTAATGAGCCCTTTACTAGATCTTCAAAGTGTGAGACACCCTTTGAGGGACAGACATCCACTTTAGGATGAGATACATCCTTGATATCTTTAGAAGCGGAGGGGGTGCTGTCCAGGGGTCCCTGTGATGTAGGGGCAAACTGAGGTATTACTAAAGTGCTAGGTTGACTAGGATGGAAAATAGTACTAGCACAATTCAAAAAAGAAAAATCTAGTTGCTCTGCCCTAGAAAATAATTCTGAATCTATTAATATTTTAACCTCTATTCACGAAAGATTGTCCAAAACCAAGTTTTGGTGTCATTCACCCTTGCAGGTGAGAAGTTTCATAGAATGGAGAACCTTGTTCATGTTATTGATCAAGGCCCAAATCCTAAGGGTGGGTAACCCATTGACTAGTTCAAAATCATTTTTCAAGAAAACCCCAAAATGGGAAACTATTTTCTTGAAAGAAGTAGTTTCTAGATATTCCATGGGGAGGTGGGGGAGAGTAAAACAAATTGGGTGCTGGGGAAAACTAAGAGAACCCATTGAAAGATTAGGTTGCTAATCAAAAGCCCCAAAGAAAGTATTGTCAAACCAGAACGGACCTTTCATAAAAGCCCTCTTCTTAATGGTAGGGTTTTTGAAGCTAATAAGGAAAGAAGAAACCAAAATTACAATGAGATTAAAGAATTCATACCAGTTTTCCTTCACCCATGAGCGCATTTCATACAGCGGCTTGTCCTCACCCTAGATGAGAACGAATAAACCATTCTGTTGAAACTTCG
Source organism: Sequoia sempervirens (assembly GCA_007258455.2). NCBI lineage: Eukaryota > Viridiplantae > Streptophyta > Pinopsida > Cupressales > Cupressaceae > Sequoia > Sequoia sempervirens. The sequence continues at coordinate 380,666,346 of VDFB02086081.1, read as the reverse complement.
ACACCTGGGATTCCAAGTTGAGAGGTATTTTCGGTATCAGCTTCCAATGGAGGTCGTGATTTGGAGGTAGGTCGACATCAGGGGCATTATCCTCCATGTTTTGGCTTTGTCGCTTCCTCATTTCGAGTGTGAAAGGGAGGAAAATCCAGTGAGTGCTTGTTAGGGTCTAATTTTTTCCACAATTGGAAGAAGAGCTCTCTCTGAAAGGCTGGAGCCCATTTTTCCATATCATCTCAAATGTTTTCATAATGGTGCTACCTCGAGTTTTGTGAGAAATTTTTCTATCTCAGATCCTTCACGGGTTTCAAAAAATCCATTAAACATCCATGATGAGTTTGGTTTCCAACCCTAGCATGATAGGAAGCCCGCCGAGAGCCACTTGGTTTCCAACTCTCTTAATTGAAGATTTTTATAGTAAGGAGAATGTAGATTAATTATATTTTCTAATTTTGTTTGGTTCCATTTCAAGTTTCCTCTTTTTAATTCCATATAGATGCTCAATGAGATGCCTTCTTTTGATTTTTTTTTTTAAATTGCCTCATTAAGGAGAAATCAAAGTTGATTAGATGAATTCCCTAACTCAAAGAGTCAAGCATTACTCATCAACTCCAAGCACTTTACAAAATGTAAATGGGGATTCTATATAGATTTATGTGTTGGGCTCTAGCATAGTTGACTCATTGAATATATATCAACGTATTCACTATTTTATAAAATGTCATGAGGGGGTTTCTTATGTTTTTTTTCACAATATTATCTACTTTTCATGCATGTGTTTTATTTTAACTAATTTCCGTTATTAATCACATACTACCTCTAGTGTTGATTAGTCAATTTGAATAATTCATTAGGTTTCATTTCTCCCACTATTTAATTAAAAATATTTTATTGATTTAATTAGGTCATAATAATGTTAATTAATTAAATAAATTATATTATAACTAACTAAACTAATTTTCATAATCACCCTCTTCATTTAAAAACTAAAACATTTATCTTTTAATCCCAAATCTATGTCATCTATTTGTCTAATTTAAAACTCTTAAAAAACCCCCCAAAAAATCAACATTTAATCTTACCCATCCAAATCATTAAATTAATTTCTAACCATCCAATTCCAACAAATTAAACATTATTTTCTAGTCAATTCTAAATCTTAACCATCAATTCAATCAATTAAGTCCTATCCATTTATTTCCAATTATCTTCTATCCAAATTTATATCAATTTTTAATCTCAACCATTCACTTGAACAAATCAATCTCCACCCTTCATACACCAACTTCCAGCATTTAATTTCTTCTCTCTTTCAAATTCAAATTCAAAATTCTTCTTATTCAATCATATCCATCCATTCTAAATCAATCTTAACCCTCCATTTTTCTCATCTCTCATCTATAAATAATCTCCATTGCTCAACCAAATTTATTTTGAATTAAGAAATGAGAAGAATCTCTTAAAACAAGTACATCTTATCATCATATTGAAGATTTCCAAAAACAACCCAACATCAAACTTTGTTTTCTCACCATTAGATTTTCTACCCCTTTTGTTCTTGGGGGATACTAGAGTTTTGACATATGTTTGTGAGATTGGTGTGGGAGAGATGATAACTTAGCCAATGGGGGAAGATTCATTGATTTCCCTAGCCAAAGGAGTCATCTTTACAGGTGACAATGAGCCCTTTGCATCTATTTGAAAAATTGGAAAGGATGGAATTTCCTTTTCCGTTTCAAATTTAGTGAGAACTTCATTTGTTGTTTCCTTAACAAAATCTTCACCCACCTTAGTACAAACTTCATTCACAATATCCATGAGATTCTCCTCAGTTAATGAGCCCTTTACTAGATCTTCAAAGTGTGAGACACCCTTTGAGGGAGAGACATCCACTTTAGGATGAGATACATCCTTGATATCTTTAGAAGCGGAGGGGGTGCTGTCCAGGGGTCCCTGTGATGTAGGGGAAAACTGAGGTATTACTAAAGTGCTAGGTTGACTAGGATGGAAAATAGTACTAGCACAATTCAAAAAAGAAAAATCTAGTTGCTCTGCCCTAGAAAATAATTCTGAATCTATTAATATTTTAACCTCTATTCACGAAAGATTGTCCAAAACCAAGTTTTGGTGTCATTCACCCTTGCAGGTGAGAAGTTTCATAGAATGGAGAACCTTGTTCATGTTATTGATCAAGGCCCAAATCCTAAGGGTGGGTAACCCATTGACTAGTTCAAAATCATTTTTCAAGAAAACCCCAAAATGGGAAACTATTTTCTTGAAAGAAGTAGTTTCTAGATATTCCATGGGGAGGTGGGGGAGAGTAAAACAAATTGGGTGCTGGGGAAAACTAAGAGAACCCATTGAAAGATTAGGTTGCTAATCAAAAGCCCCAAAGAAAGTATTGTCAAACCAGAACGGACCTTTCATAAAAGCCCTCTTCTTAATGGTAGGGTTTTTGAAGCTAATAAGGAAAGAAGAAACCGAAATTACCATGAGATTAAAGAATTCATACCAGTTTTCCTTCACCCATGAGCGCATTTCATACAGCGGCTTGTCCTCACCCTAGATGAGAACGAATAAACCATTCTGTTCAAACTTCGACACCTGGGATTCCAAGTTGAGAGGTATTTTCGGTATCAGCTTCCAATGGAGGTCGTGATTTGCAGGTAGGTCGACATCAGGGGCATTATCCTCCATGTTTGGCTTTGTCGCTTCCTCATTTCGAGTGTGAAAGGGAGGAAAATCCAGTGAGTGCTTGTTAGGGTCTAATTTTTTCCCACCAGACTGGAAAGACGAGCTCTCTCTGAAAGGCTGTCGAGCCCATTTTCCATCGCCATCTCTCAAAGTTTTTTCATAATGGTCGCCTCGAGTTTTCTGTGAGAAATTTTTTCTATCTCTGAATCCTTCCTGGGTTTTCAAAGAAAATCCATCTGAAACAATCCACGATGAAGTTTGGTTTCCAACCCTAGCATGATAGGAAGCCCGCCGAGAGCCACTTGGTTTCCAACTCTCTTAATTGAAGATTTTTATAGTAAGGAGAATGTAGATTCTGAATTTATATTTTCTAATTTTGTTTCGGTTCCATTTCAAGTGTTTTCCTCTTTTTTAATTCCATTATGAATGCTCAATGAGATGCCTTCTTTTGATTTTTTTTTTTAAATTGCTTCATTAAGGAGAAATCAAAGTTGATTCAATTAGATGAATTCCCTAACTCAAAGAGTCAAGCATTACTCATCAACTCCAAGCACTTTACAAAATGTAAATGGGGATTCTATATAGATTTATGTGTTGGGCTCTAGCATAGTTGACTCATTGAATATATATCAACGTATTCACTATTTTATAAAATGTCATGAGGGGGTTTCTTATGTTTTTTTTCACAATATTATCTACTTTTCATGCATGTGTTTTATTTTAACTAATTTCCGTTATTAATCACATACTACCTCTAGTGTTGATTAGTCAATTTGAATAATTCATTAGGTTTCATTTCTCCCACTATTTAATTAAAAATATTTTATTGATTTAATTAGGTCATAATAATGTTAATTAATTAAATAAATTATATTATAACTAACTAAACTAATTTTCATAATCACCCTCTTCATTTAAAAACTAAAACATTTATCTTTTAATCCCAAATCTATGTCATCTATTTGTCTAATTTAAAACTCTTAAAAAACCCCCCAAAAAATCAACATTTAATCTTACCCATCCAAATCATTAAATTAATTTCTAACCATCCAATTCCAACAAATTAAACATTATTTTCTAGTCAATTCTAAATCTTAACCATCAATTCAATCAATTAAGTCCTATCCATTTATTTCCAATTATCTTCTATCCAAATTTATATCAATTTTTAATCTCAACCATTCACTTGAACAAATCAATCTCCACCCTTCATACACCAACTTCCAGCATTTAATTTCTTCTCTCTTTCAAATTCAAATTCAAAATTCTTCTTATTCAATCATATCCATCCATTCTAAATCAATCTTAACCCTCCATTTTTCTCATCTCTCATCTATAAATAATCTCCATTGCTCAACCAAATTTATTTTGAATTAAGAAATGAGAAGAATCTCTTAAAACAAGTACATCTTATCATCATATTGAAGATTTCCAAAAACAACCCAACATCAAACTTTGTTTTCTCACCATTAGATTTTCTACCCCTTTTGTTCTTGGGGGATACTAGAGTTTTGACATATGTTTGTGAGATTGGTGTGGGAGAGATGATAACTTAGCCAATGGGGGAAGATTCATTGATTTCCCTAGCCAAAGGAGTCATCTTTACAGGTGACAATGAGCCCTTTGCATCTATTTGAAAAATTGGAAAGGATGGAATTTCCTTTTCCGTTTCAAATTTAGTGAGAACTTCATTTGTTGTTTCCTTAACAAAATCTTCACCCACCTTAGTACAAACTTCATTCACAATATCCATGAGATTCTCCTCAGTTAATGAGCCCTTTACTAGATCTTCAAAGTGTGAGACACCCTTTGAGGGACAGACATCCACTTTAGGATGAGATACATCCTTGATATCTTTAGAAGCGGAGGGGGTGCTGTCCAGGGGTCCCTGTGATGTAGGGGAAAACTGAGGTATTACTAAAGTGCTAGGTTGACTAGGATGGAAAATAGTACTAGCACAATTCAAAAAAGAAAAATCTAGTTGCTCTGCCCTAGAAAATAATTCTGAATCTATTAATATTTTAACCTCTATTCACGAAAGATTGTCCAAAACCAAGTTTTGGTGTCATTCACCCTTGCAGGTGAGAAGTTTCATAGAATGGAGAACCTTGTTCATGTTATTGATCAAGGCCCAAATCCTAAGGGTGGGTAACCCATTGACTAGTTCAAAATCATTTTTCAAGAAAACCCCAAATGGGAAACTATTTTCTTGAAAGAAGTAGTTTCTAGATATTCCATGGGGAGGTGGGGGAGAGTAAAACAAATTGGGTGCTGGGGAAAACTAAGAGAACCCATTGAAAGATTAGGTTGCTAATCAAAAGCCCCAAAGAAAGTATTGTCAAACCAGAACGGACCTTTCATAAAAGCCCTCTTCTTAATGGTAGGGTTTTTGAAGCTAATAAGGAAAGAAGAAACCGAAATTACCATGAGATTAAAGAATTCATACCAGTTTTCCTTCACCCATGAGCGCATTTCATACAGCGGCTTGTCCTCACCCTAGATGAGAACGAATAAACCATTCTGTTCAAACTTCGACACCTGGGATTCCAAGTTGAGAGGTATTTTCGGTATCAGCTTCCAATGGAGGTCGTGATTTGCAGGTAGGTCGACATCAGGGGCATTATCCTCCATGTTTGGCTTTGTCGCTTCCTCATTTCGAGTGTGAAAGGGAGGAAAATCCAGTGAGTGCTTGTTAGGGTCTAATTTTTGCCCACCAGACTGGAAAGACGAGCTCTCTCTGAAAGGCTGTCGAGCCCATTTTCCATCGCCATCTCTCAAAGTTTTTTCATAATGGTCGCCTCGAGTTTTCTGTGAGAAATTTTTTCTATCTCTGAATCCTTCCTGGGTTTTCAAAGAAAATCCATCTGAAACAATCCACGATGAAGTTTGGTTTCCAACCCTAGCATGATAGGAAGCCCGCCGAGAGCCACTTGGTTTCCAACTCTCTTAATTGAAGATTTTTATAGTAAGGAGAATGTAGATTCTGAATTTATATTTTCTAATTTTGTTTCGGTTCCATTTCAAGTGTTTTCCTCTTTTTTAATTCCATTATGAATGCTCAATGAGATGCCTTCTTTTGATTTTTTTTTTTAAATTGCCTCATTAAGGAGAAATCAAAGTTGATTCAATTAGATGAATTCCCTAACTCAAAGAGTCAAGCATTACTCATCAACTCCAAGCACTTTACAAAATGTAAATGGGGATTCTATATAGATTTATGTGTTGGGCTCTAGCATAGTTGACTCATTGAATATATATCAACGTATTCACTATTTTATAAAATGTCATGAGGGGGTTTCTTATGTTTTTTTTCACAATATTATCTACTTTTCATGCATGTGTTTTATTTTAACTAATTTCCGTTATTAATCACATACTACCTCTAGTGTTGATTAGTCAATTTGAATAATTCATTAGGTTTCATTTCTCCCACTATTTAATTAAAAATATTTTATTGATTTAATTAGGTCATAATAATGTTAATTAATTAAATAAATTATATTATAACTAACTAAACTAATTTTCATAATCACCCTCTTCATTTAAAAACTAAAACATTTATCTTTTAATCCCAAATCTATGTCATCTATTTGTCTAATTTAAAACTCTTAAAAAACCCCCCAAAAAATCAACATTTAATCTTACCCATCCAAATCATTAAATTAATTTCTAACCATCCAATTCCAACAAATTAAACATTATTTTCTAGTCAATTCTAAATCTTAACCATCAATTCAATCAATTAAGTCCTATCCATTTATTTCCAATTATCTTCTATCCAAATTTATATCAATTTTTAATCTCAACCATTCACTTGAACAAATCAATCTCCACCCTTCATACACCAACTTCCAGCATTTAATTTCTTCTCTCTTTCAAATTCAAATTCAAAATTCTTCTTATTCAATCATATCCATCCATTCTAAATCAATCTTAACCCTCCATTTTTCTCATCTCTCATCTATAAATAATCTCCATTGCTCAACCAAATTTATTTTGAATTAAGAAATGAGAAGAATCTCTTAAAACAAGTACATCTTATCATCATATTGAAGATTTCCAAAAACAACCCAACATCAAACTTTGTTTTCTCACCATTAGATTTTCTACCCCTTTTGTTCTTGGGGGATACTAGAGTTTTGACATATGTTTGTGAGATTGGTGTGGGAGAGATGATAACTTAGCCAATGGGGGAAGATTCATTGATTTCCCTAGCCAAAGGAGTCATCTTTACAGGTGACAATGAGCCCTTTGCATCTATTTGAAAAATTGGAAAGGATGGAATTTCCTTTTCCGTTTCAAATTTAGTGAGAACTTCATTTGTTGTTTCCTTAACAAAATCTTCACCCACCTTAGTACAAACTTCATTCACAATATCCATGAGATTCTCCTCAGTTAATGAGCCCTTTACTAGATCTTCAAAGTGTGAGACACCCTTTGAGGGACAGACATCCACTTTAGGATGAGATACATCCTTGATATCTTTAGAAGCGGAGGGGGTGCTGTCCAGGGGTCCCTGTGATGTAGGGGAAAACTGAGGTATTACTAAAGTGCTAGGTTGACTAGGATGGAAAATAGTACTAGCACAATTCAAAAAAGAAAAATCTAGTTGCTCTGCCCTAGAAAATAATTCTGAATCTATTAATATTTTAACCTCTATTCACGAAAGATTGTCCAAAACCAAGTTTTGGTGTCATTCACCCTTGCAGGTGAGAAGTTTCATAGAATGGAGAACCTTGTTCATGTTATTGATCAAGGCCCAAATCCTAAGGGTGGGTAACCCATTGACTAGTTCAAAATCATTTTTCAAGAAAACCCCAAAATGGGAAACTATTTTCTTGAAAGAAGTAGTTTCTAGATATTCCATGGGGAGGTGGGGGAGAGTAAAACAAATTGGGTGCTGGGGAAAACTAAGAGAACCCATTGAAAGATTAGGTTGCTAATCAAAAGCCCCAAAGAAAGTATTGTCAAACCAGAACGGACCTTTCATAAAAGCCCTCTTCTTAATGGTAGGGTTTTTGAAGCTAATAAGGAAAGAAGAAACCAAATTACCATGAGATTAAAGAATTCATACCAGTTTTCCTTCACCCATGAGCGCATTTCATACAGCGGCTTGTCCTCACCCTAGATGAGAACGAATAAACCATTCTGTTGAAACTTCGACACCTGGGATTCCAAGTTGAGAGGTATTTTCGGTATCAGCTTCCAATGGAGGTCGTGATTTGCAGGTAGGTCGACATCAGGGGCATTATCCTCCATGTTTGGCTTTGTCGCTTCCTCATTTCGAGTGTGAAAGGGAGGAAAATCCAGTGAGTGCTTGTTAGGGTCTAATTTTTTCCCACCAGACTGGAAAGACGAGCTCTCTCTGAAAGGCTGTCGAGCCCATTTTCCATCGCCATCTCTCAAAGTTTTTTCATAATGGTCGCCTCGAGTTTTCTGTGAGAAATTTTTTCTATCTCTGAATCCTTCCTGGGTTTTCAAAGAAAATCCATCTGAAACAATCCACGATGAAGTTTGGTTTCCAACCCTAGCATGATAGGAAGCCCGCCGAGAGCCACTTGGTTTCCAACTCTCTTAATTGAAGATTTTTATAGTAAGGAGAATGTAGATTCTGAATTTATATTTTCTAATTTTGTTTCGGTTCCATTTCAAGTGTTTTCCTCTTTTTTAATTCCATTATGAATGCTCAATGAGATGCCTTCTTTTGATTTTTTTTTTTAAATTGCCTCATTAAGGAGAAATCAAAGTTGATTCAATTAGATGAATTCCCTAACTCAAAGAGTCAAGCATTACTCATCAACTCCAAGCACTTTACAAAATGTAAATGGGGATTCTATATAGATTTATGTGTTGGGCTCTAGCATAGTTGACTCATTGAATATATATCAACGTATTCACTATTTTATAAAATGTCATGAGGGGGTTTCTTATGTTTTTTTTCACAATATTATCTACTTTTCATGCATGTGTTTTATTTTAACTAATTTCCGTTATTAATCACATACTACCTCTAGTGTTGATTAGTCAATTTGAATAATTCATTAGGTTTCATTTCTCCCACTATTTAATTAAAAATATTTTATTGATTTAATTAGGTCATAATAATGTTAATTAATTAAATAAATTATATTATAACTAACTAAACTAATTTTCATAATCACCCTCTTCATTTAAAAACTAAAACATTTATCTTTTAATCCCAAATCTATGTCATCTATTTGTCTAATTTAAAACTCTTAAAAAACCCCCCAAAAAATCAACATTTAATCTTACCCATCCAAATCATTAAATTAATTTCTAACCATCCAATTCCAACAAATTAAACATTATTTTCTAGTCAATTCTAAATCTTAACCATCAATTCAATCAATTAAGTCCTATCCATTTATTTCCAATTATCTTCTATCCAAATTTATATCAATTTTTAATCTCAACCATTCACTTGAACAAATCAATCTCCACCCTTCATACACCAACTTCCAGCATTTAATTTCTTCTCTCTTTCAAATTCAAATTCAAAATTCTTCTTATTCAATCATATCCATCCATTCTAAATCAATCTTAACCCTCCATTTTTCTCATCTCTCATCTATAAATAATCTCCATTGCTCAACCAAATTTATTTTGAATTAAGAAATGAGAAGAATCTCTTAAAACAAGTACATCTTATCATCATATTGAAGATTTCCAAAAACAACCCAACATCAAACTTTGTTTTCTCACCATTAGATTTTCTACCCCTTTTGTTCTTGGGGGATACTAGAGTTTTGACATATGTTTGTGAGATTGGTGTGGGAGAGATGATAACTTAGCCAATGGGGGAAGATTCATTGATTTCCCTAGCCAAAGGAGTCATCTTTACAGGTGACAATGAGCCCTTTGCATCTATTTGAAAAATTGGAAAGGATGGAATTTCCTTTTCCGTTTCAAATTTAGTGAGAACTTCATTTGTTGTTTCCTTAACAAAATCTTCACCCACCTTAGTACAAACTTCATTCACAATATCCATGAGATTCTCCTCAGTTAATGAGCCCTTTACTAGATCTTCAAAGTGTGAGACACCCTTTGAGGGACAGACATCCACTTTAGGATGAGATACATCCTTGATATCTTTAGAAGCGGAGGGGGTGCTGTCCAGGGGTCCCTGTGATGTAGGGGAAAACTGAGGTATTACTAAAGTGCTAGGTTGACTAGGATGGAAAATAGTACTAGCACAATTCAAAAAAGAAAAATCTAGTTGCTCTGCCCTAGAAAATAATTCTGAATCTATTAATATTTTAACCTCTATTCACGAAAGATTGTCCAAAACCAAGTTTTGGTGTCATTCACCCTTGCAGGTGAGAAGTTTCATAGAATGGAGAACCTTGTTCATGTTATTGATCAAGGCCCAAATCCTAAGGGTGGGTAACCCATTGACTAGTTCAAAATCATTTTTCAAGAAAACCCCAAAATGGGAAACTATTTTCTTGAAAGAAGTAGTTTCTAGATATTCCATGGGGAGGTGGGGGAGAGTAAAACAAATTGGGTGCTGGGGAAAACTAAGAGAACCCATTGAAAGATTAGGTTGCTAATCAAAAGCCCCAAAGAAAGTATTGTCAAACCAGAACGGACCTTTCATAAAAGCCCTCTTCTTAATGGTAGGGTTTTTGAAGCTAATAAGGAAAGAAGAAACCGAAATTACCATGAGATTAAAGAATTCATACCAGTTTTCCTTCACCCATGAGCGCATTTCATACAGCGGCTTGTCCTCACCCTAGATGAGAACGAATAAACCATTCTGTTCAAACTTCGACACCTGGGATTCCAAGTTGAGAGGTATTTTCGGTATCAGCTTCCAATGGAGGTCGTGATTTGCAGGTAGGTCGACATCAGGGGCATTATCCTCCATGTTTGTTTGTCGCTTCCTCATTTCGAGTGTGAAAGGGAGGAAAATCCAGTGAGTGCTTGTTAGGGTCTAATTTTTGCCCACCAGACTGGAAAGACGAGCTCTCTCTGAAAGGCTGTCGAGCCCATTTTCCATCGCCATCTCTCAAAGTTTTTTCATAATGGTCGCCTCGAGTTTTCTGTGAGAAATTTTTTCTATCTCTGAATCCTTCCTGGGTTTTCAAAGAAAATCCATCTGAAACAATCCACGATGAAGTTTGGTTTCCAACCCTAGCATGATAGGAAGCCCGCCGAGAGCCACTTGGTTTCCAACTCTCTTAATTGAAGATTTTTATAGTAAGGAGAATGTAGATTCTGAATTTATATTTTCTAATTTTGTTTCGGTTCCATTTCAAGTGTTTTCCTCTTTTTTAATTCCATTATGAATGCTCAATGAGATGCCTTCTTTTGATTTTTTTTTTAAATTGCCTCATTAAGGAGAAATCAAAGTTGATTCAATTAGATGAATTCCCTAACTCAAAGAGTCAAGCATTACTCATCAACTCCAAGCACTTTACAAAATGTAAATGGGGATTCTATATAGATTTATGTGTTGGGCTCTAGCATAGTTGACTCATTGAATATATATCAACGTATTCACTATTTTATAAAATGTCATGAGGGGGTTTCTTATGTTTTTTTTCACAATATTATCTACTTTTCATGCATGTGTTTTATTTTAACTAATTTCCGTTATTAATCACATACTACCTCTAGTGTTGATTAGTCAATTTGAATAATTCATTAGGTTTCATTTCTCCCACTATTTAATTAAAAATATTTTATTGATTTAATTAGGTCATAATAATGTTAATTAATTAAATAAATTATATTATAACTAACTAAACTAATTTTCATAATCACCCTCTTCATTTAAAAACTAAAACATTTATCTTTTAATCCCAAATCTATGTCATCTATTTGTCTAATTTAAAACTCTTAAAAAACCCCCCAAAAAATCAACATTTAATCTTACCCATCCAAATCATTAAATTAATTTCTAACCATCCAATTCCAACAAATTAAACATTATTTTCTAGTCAATTCTAAATCTTAACCATCAATTCAATCAATTAAGTCCTATCCATTTATTTCCAATTATCTTCTATCCAAATTTATATCAATTTTTAATCTCAACCATTCACTTGAACAAATCAATCTCCACCCTTCATACACCAACTTCCAGCATTTAATTTCTTCTCTCTTTCAAATTCAAATTCAAAATTCTTCTTATTCAATCATATCCATCCATTCTAAATCAATCTTAACCCTCCATTTTTCTCATCTCTCATCTATAAATAATCTCCATTGCTCAACCAAATTTATTTTGAATTAAGAAATGAGAAGAATCTCTTAAAACAAGTACATCTTATCATCATATTGAAGATTTCCAAAAACAACCCAACATCAAACTTTGTTTTCTCACCATTAGATTTTCTACCCCTTTTGTTCTTGGGGGATACTAGAGTTTTGACATATGTTTGTGAGATTGGTGTGGGAGAGATGATAACTTAGCCAATGGGGGAAGATTCATTGATTTCCCTAGCCAAAGGAGTCATCTTTACAGGTGACAATGAGCCCTTTGCATCTATTTGAAAAATTGGAAAGGATGGAATTTCCTTTTCCGTTTCAAATTTAGTGAGAACTTCATTTGTTGTTTCCTTAACAAAATCTTCACCCACCTTAGTACAAACTTCATTCACAATATCCATGAGATTCTCCTCAGTTAATGAGCCCTTTACTAGATCTTCAAAGTGTGAGACACCCTTTGAGGGACAGACATCCACTTTAGGATGAGATACATCCTTGATATCTTTAGAAGCGGAGGGGGTGCTGTCCAGGGGTCCCTGTGATGTAGGGGAAAACTGAGGTATTACTAAAGTGCTAGGTTGACTAGGATGGAAAATAGTACTAGCACAATTCAAAAAAGAAAAATCTAGTTGCTCTGCCCTAGAAAATAATTCTGAATCTATTAATATTTTAACCTCTATTCACGAAAGATTGTCCAAAACCAAGTTTTGGTGTCATTCACCCTTGCAGGTGAGAAGTTTCATAGAATGGAGAACCTTGTTCATGTTATTGATCAAGGCCCAAATCCTAAGGGTGGGTAACCCATTGACTAGTTCAAAATCATTTTTCAAGAAAACCCCAAAATGGGAAACTATTTTCTTGAAAGAAGTAGTTTCTAGATATTCCATGGGGAGGTGGGGGAGAGTAAAACAAATTGGGTGCTGGGGAAAACTAAGAGAACCCATTGAAAGATTAGGTTGCTAATCAAAAGCCCCAAAGAAAGTATTGTCAAACCAGAACGGACCTTTCATAAAAGCCCTCTTCTTAATGGTAGGGTTTTTGAAGCTAATAAGGAAAGAAGAAACCGAAATTACCATGAGATTAAAGAATTCATACCAGTTTTCCTTCACCCATGAGCGCATTTCATACAGCGGCTTGTCCTCACCCTAGATGAGAACGAATAAACCATTCTGTTGAAACTTCGACACCTGGGATTCCAAGTTGAGAGGTATTTTCGGTATCAGCTTCCAATGGAGGTCGTGATTTGCAGGTAGGTCGACATCAGGGGCATTATCCTCCATGTTTGGCTTTGTCGCTTCCTCATTTCGAGTGTGAAAGGGAGGAAAATCCAGTGAGTGCTTGTTAGGGTCTAATTTTTGCCCACCAGACTGGAAAGACGAGCTCTCTCTGAAAGGCTGTCGAGCCCATTTTCCATCGCCATCTCTCAAAGTTTTTTCATAATGGTCGCCTCGAGTTTTCTGTGAGAAATTTTTTCTATCTCTGAATCCTTCCTGGGTTTTCAAAGAAAATCCATCTGAAACAATCCACGATGAAGTTTGGTTTCCAACCCTAGCATGATAGGAAGCCCGCCGAGAGCCACTTGGTTTCCAACTCTCTTAATTGAAGATTTTTATAGTAAGGAGAATGTAGATTCTGAATTTATATTTTCTAATTTTGTTTCGGTTCCATTTCAAGTGTTTTCCTCTTTTTTAATTCCATTATGAATGCTCAATGAGATGCCTTCTTTTGATTTTTTTTTTTAAATTGCCTCATTAAGGAGAAATCAAAGTTGATTCAATTAGATGAATTCCCTAACTCAAAGAGTCAAGCATTACTCATCAACTCCAAGCACTTTACAAAATGTAAATGGGGATTCTATATAGATTTATGTGTTGGGCTCTAGCATAGTTGACTCATTGAATATATATCAACGTATTCACTATTTTATAAAATGTCATGAGGGGGTTTCTTATGTTTTTTTTCACAATATTATCTACTTTTCATGCATGTGTTTTATTTTAACTAATTTCCGTTATTAATCACATACTACCTCTAGTGTTGATTAGTCAATTTGAATAATTCATTAGGTTTCATTTCTCCCACTATTTAATTAAAAATATTTTATTGATTTAATTAGGTCATAATAATGTTAATTAATTAAATAAATTATATTATAACTAACTAAACTAATTTTCATAATCACCCTCTTCATTTAAAAACTAAAACATTTATCTTTTAATCCCAAATCTATGTCATCTATTTGTCTAATTTAAAACTCTTAAAAAACCCCCCAAAAAATCAACATTTAATCTTACCCATCCAAATCATTAAATTAATTTCTAACCATCCAATTCCAACAAATTAAACATTATTTTCTAGTCAATTCTAAATCTTAACCATCAATTCAATCAATTAAGTCCTATCCATTTATTTCCAATTATCTTCTATCCAAATTTATATCAATTTTTAATCTCAACCACTCACTTAAACAAATCAATCTCCACCCTTCATACACCAACTTCCAGCATTTAATTTCTTCTCTCTTTTAAATTCAAATTCAAAATTCCTCTTATTCAATCATATCCATCCATTCTAAATCAATCTTAACCCTCCATTTTTCTCATCCCTCATCTATAAATAATCTCCATTGCTCAACCAAATTTATCTTGAATTAAGAAATGAGAAGAATCTCTTAAAACAAGTACATCTTATCATATTGAGGATTTCCGAAAACAACCCAACATCAAGCATATTGCAAGCATATCCATTTCACACATTAGATTTGCATTAATGTGTAATTTTTCAATTCAAATTAGCATTCATTGTTGACTCAATCAAAAATAGTAATAAAGATTCAAACCTGGATCCACTTTTATTTTTGTTTCCACATATTATCCTTCATTTACTCACCTTTTATGATTCTAGAATATAATTGGTACAAGCATGATGATCTTCACCGACCATTTGTAAAACTCTACCTAACGAAAACAATATCAGTAGAACAAATATCCATAATATGAATACTCAGTCAAACCTAGGGATTTTCTTTGGAGGGCGAGGTCCCACATCCATATGCCGGTCTATCCGAAGGAAGCAACCCAGAAAATACCTTCAAAAAGCAGGCAGACTTTTTCCTTAAAAGTGGCAGGAATTGTGTGGAAATTGGAATGGAAGGATTCGCCAAGTATTAGTCTTTCGAAAGAGGCGTATGTTTTCAAAACATGTGTAAAGACTGCAAGTTTTTATATCTCTGGTCGTTCTTGACATCTATTTCATATGACATTTAGAGCCTGATTTATGTGCAAGGTGCAATGTTTTCTACTCCAGCGAATTCTCTTTGGTTTTTTTGGGGCCACACTTTGGCTTTTTATGACACCTACCTCTGAAATAATGGTATTTTAGAATAATTAAATAACGATATTAAGGTATATTAGGTATAATACATGAATAAGGTCTGATATTAATTTTTCCTACCTTAGAAGAATATTTCAGGTATTCAACATTGAATTAAAATTTACATTGTCATAAAGAAGTTTGGAATCTCACCAATTCCAAAGGTATGTAATTTAATTGAGTTGTTCTTGAGACATTTTTATTTGGGAGGCTTCCCATTAAAGGAATTTTCAAGTAATATTAATGAAGTAGAGCACGAGTTCTTGTGAATTTGTCTTCTTTGACTAATCTTTTTTATTGCAATGAATTGAAAACTTTACCCAACTTTATGGATCATTTGTCCTTTTAGCTAGTCTTAAAATTGTTTATTATCATGAATTAAATTTTTTACATGAGTCTATAGATCATTTATCTTCTTTAATTAGTCTTGATATTTATAAATATAATAGATTACGAAAAGCTTATATGAAATCTATACACTAACTGATAGAGAATCCAGAAATTTAAATTGAAGTTTGCATTTATTCTTAGAAAAAAAAAAAATTGTCCTCTGAAAAAATTATATTACATATTAGAAGTTGATCCAACATTGTTTGATTTGACGGTCAAAGTACAAGTTCATCAGTCACGACATACGCTAAAAGTTGATCCAACATTGTTTGGTTTGAGGTTGAAATTATGATATTGCTATCAGGATTCAACCATATAGTTTTTCAAGTCAAACTCATTGACCCATATTTTGTGAGTAGTGGTTCACAAGAACCCATCTACTTATTGCCGACCATTTTCCTCTCATATTTGCTGCTCTGTTAATAATCAGAAAAACCTAATAATCAGAAAAACCATGTCTGATTTTTCTGAATGAATTTGAAAACCAACAATATAGAATGGGAAGTAACGGCTCTTTAGCATATTTGCCCTTCGCTCTTACTGTGCTAATTATATTGCACAACTGTGAAGGTCGCACTTCTGATGGAGGAGATACTCTTCCCTTGGGTGCCTCGCTAACAGGAAATCAGACAATAATTTCAAAGAATGGAACATTTGCATTGGGATTCTTCAGCCCAAATGGAACCAATAACTGGTACATTGGCATCTGGTATAGCAAAGTAGCAGAAAAGACGATCGTTTGGGTGGCTAACAGGGAGACTCCCGCAAAGAAGAGTCCCGGCGTTTTGAGGATGTCCAGACAAGGTAGTCTGGGACTGTTTGACGCAGAGGGTGCCTCTCTTTGGTCTGTCAACGTGTCGAACAAGGCTTGCCGGGCTGTGATATTAGATTCTGGCAATTTTGTAGTGGTAAGCGATGACAATAAATCTGAGATTGCTTGGCAGAGCTTCGACAATCCGGTTGATACCTTGTTGCCTGGGATGAAGATAGGCGGAAAGAAAAAGCTCGTCTGTTGGAATAATTCATTGGATCCAGCTCCTGGCCATTTTTCTCATGAAATGGATCCGTCAGGAATCAGACGACTTGTGCTAAGATGGGACAATTCTGTACAGTATTGGTAGAGCGGAGTTTGGGACGGCAAAATTTTCAACCAAATTCCGGAGATGTGGTTGTCAGACTCGTACAATTACAGCGTTGAAAATACTAGCTCTGGTTTGTATATCAGTTATACATCGAAGCTCATCTCACGTTACATCATACAAACATCAGGAGAATATCAGCACTATAGTTTGCTTGATAACAATAAATGGAGCATGGTCTGGTCTCAGCCCAGAGATCAATGTACGGTATATAATTTATGTGGCGCTTACGGAAGCTGCAACTCCAACAATGTTCAGTTCTGCAGTTGCGTGGAAGGCTTCACTCCAAGAGACAATCGATTCTGGAATATGCAAGATTGGCCCTCAAGTGGCTGTGTTCCACAGAGCCCCTTAAATTGCGATGCCCAATACGGCAGCACCGACGGATTCATCCATTCCACAGCAACGTTGTCTGATAAGCCCGATTTCTCATACCCTGCAACGAAGAAGATTGATTGCGAGAAAGCGTGCCTCCACAACTGCTCGTGTACTGCGTTTACTTTCAGTCAGCCGTCAGGGCCATGCCAAATCTGGTCTGGAGATTTGCTGAACATGAAGAATTCCCCATCACAAAGCAATTCAAATGCCTTTATTCGAGTACCTGCCTCTGCAGTTCCAAAGTCTGATCCACCGTCCTCATCCAAACGCAAAACTACAATTATTGTGGGCGCAGTGCTTGGTATTGTTGGATTCGCTTTGGGTATCTTCTCATTTCTAATGTGGCGGGGGTGTCAGTTACCACAGATGGAGAGTTGTGCAGATTCTGCTAACTCTTTTCTTAGAGTATTTAGTTACAAGGAGTTGAAGATTGCAACTAGGAATTTCAGGTGTAAGCTGGGGAGCGGGGCATTCGGGTCAGTGTTCAAAGGATCTCTAACAGACGGCACGCTTGTAGCCGTAAAGAGATTGGAGGGTTCAAGAAAAGGAGAGAAGCAATTCCGATCGGAGATCAATTCTCTTGGAAGCATACAACATGTCAATTTGGTCAGGCTTCGAGGATTTTGTGCGGAAGGATCACAAAGGCTACTGGTTTACGACTACATGCCGAACGGCTCTCTCCATTCCTTACTGTTCAGTAGCGATTTCCAAAGTAAACGGAAGGTACTCGACTGGAAGACCCGATTTGAGATCGCGCTAGGAACTGCAAGAGGGTTACTTTATCTCCACGAAGAATGCAGAGAGTGCATCATTCACAACGATGTTAAGCCTGAAAACATTCTGCTGGATAGCGAATTTAACCCTAAGCTGGCCGATTTTGGGCTAGCAAAGATTTTGGATAGAGATTTCAGCCGCGTCCTGACCACTATAAGAGGAACGAGGGGTTACTTGGCTCCGGAATGGCTCTCCGGCCTTCCCGTCACTTCCAAGGTTGACGTATACAGTTTTGGTATGGTGCTCCTCGAAATCATTTCGGGCCGAAGAAATATGGAGATGAACGGTCAAGATTCAAACAAGCATTACTTTCCATCGTGGGCCGCAGCGCAAATTTACCAGGGCAAAATGATTAATGTCGTGAGGGAGGTTGTTGCAGTAGCAGAGGAGGCAGATATAGAAGAGGTGAAAAGAGGTATTGTTGTAGGGTTGCAATGCATTGAAGAGGATGAGAGTGTGAGGCCAAGCATGGGGCAAGTGGTGCGGATGCTGGAAGGGAAGATGGAGCTTCCAACTCCGCAGATTCCGAGCGATGGAGGTGTTATTGCTGGCAATAATGTTAGTGGGAAGTCAGTCATTTGAGTGTCGACATAATCGGAATCTTGCTAGTGATATTTAGGCTTCATGTGATGGATCTTTTCTGAATTTGTTACTTCTTGACTGTTTACTCCGTCAGAATATCAGATGTACAAAAATCACTATTTTTTTTTTTTTTTTTGGTTAATATTATTAGTTCCTGCGGTAGGCAGGTATATTTATGCTTTCATCTAGTTTTAATAATTTTGCAAGAATTTAATTTTGTTGGCTATATTTTCTAATGTTTATATTTATTACATATTTTTGTTAATATTACAAAATCATTTTCCTTCAATTCTATTGGTTAATAGTTCTGCACCGTAATATTACAATGATGTAAGCATTTTAAATAATGTTTGATTTTTTTCCCAATCATATACCAACACTATTCCTCAATAGTATGTAACTATTTCTCAATAGTATGTAATTGAATAATTGCAATCACCAAATACTATTCAAGCTAAAAACAAATTAAAAAAAGCCATGAACGGCAAAAGAAGGCAAACATGATGGACTTTATTAAAGCGATTCTTATTTGTCCATAGTGCATGTGGGACGGTGAGAATATCTGGAAAACTCTTTTTTGTGGTGCGATTTGCAAAGTGGGAGAAGGCGGTCTTTTTCGGTAGTTGAATCTGGGAGCCACACCTTGCTTGACCAGGCTACGGTTTTATGCAGGCATTTCGCAGCCTCTGCCTTCATCCTCCACTGAGTCCTGCAACCTAACAAAAGCCGACGTACTACTCTCACATCCACAACATACAAGCCGCAAATCATATAGCCTGCATATATTCACAAATTAAGACTAGCACAAACTCGTTCCTCATACAAATCCTGCAAACTCTCTCACACGAATTCTACCGAGGCATGAAGTCCTCTAGCTCTTCCTCAAGATAACCTCACACGCTTTTTCCTCGGGTGTGAATGTTTTCCTCAGGCGTGAAGGGTGCATTTAGGCCCCAAGGATTGAGATGCAAAGATTATTCAGGTGGGTAGTGTGGAAAATCCATGCAGCAAGAGCACACACAATCAACGTTGAAGGCTACGAGATAGTGATTTGCAACTGCATGATGCCATATATGTGTAGTTCGTGTAACTCTATCTACCCACAATAAAGGTGTTCCTTCTGATTTTTATCTCTAGCTTTTAGTTTTCTTTTTAGTAGGTTTTAGTATAACATTTAATCCGCTAACCTTAACCTATTTTATAATGCTACAGAGAGGCATGGATTTTCTCCTGAATCCGAGTTACTTATACAGGGGCAAAAATTTATATTCAACTTAGAAGCATTGACGGAAGCCACAAAAATCTTCCATGAAAACAAAAAGCTTGGAGACGGCGAATTCGGTGCGGTTTACAAGGTGATAACCATATCTGTCTGAATGTTCGATTACCAGATCTGTCTGAATGTTCGAAAACCAAAACTAGGAATTTCAGGTGTAAGCTGGGGAGCGGGGCATTCGGGTCAGTGTTCAAAGGATCTCTAACAGACGGCGCGCTTGTAGCCGTAAAGAGATTGGAGGGTTCAAGAAAAGAAGAGAAACAATTCCGTGCAGAAATCAATTCTCTCGGAAACATACAACATGTGAATTTGGTCAGGCTTGTAGGATTTTGTGCGGAAGGATCACAAAGGCTACTGGTTTACGACTACATGCCCAACGGCTCTGTCAATTCCTTACTGTTCAGTGACAACTCCCAAAGTAAACGGAAGGTACTCGAGTGGAAGACCCGATTTGAGATCGCGCTAGGCACTGCAAGAGGGTTACTTTATCTCCACGAAGAATGCAGAGAGTGCATCATTCACAACGATGTTAAGCCCGAAAACATTCTCCTGGATAGCGATTTTACCCCTAAGCTGGCCGATTTTGGGCTAGCAAAGCTTTTGGATAGAGATTTCAGCCGCGTGCTGACCACTATTAGAGGAACAATAGGGTACTTGGCCCCAGAGTGGCTCTCCGGTCTTCCCATCACTCCCAAGGTTGACGTCTACAGTTTTGGTAAGACGCTCCTGCAAATCATTTCGGGCCGAAGAGATGTGGACATGAGCGTGGAAGATTCATACAAGCATTACTTTCCCTCGTGGGCTGCAGCTCAACTTTACCAGGGGAAAATGATTAATATGGAAGAGGCGAGAAGAGCTATTGTTGTAGGGTTGAGATGCATTGAAGAGGATGAGAATATGAGGCCAAGCATGGGGCAAGTGGTGCGGATGCTGGAAGGGAAGATGGAGCCTCCAACTCTCCAGATTCCATGCGAAGACGATGCTATTGAAGGCGATAATGTAAGTGGAAATGCAGTTTAAAGTGAAGTTTTACTGTGTTTCTTCGACATAATTGGACTCTTTGTAATGATATTTAGGCTACATATGGTTTGTTTCAGACATCTTTCCTGAATTTTTAGTTTCTTTAGTGTTTACTCCGTCAGAATTTCAGATGTGTGAAAGAAAATAGGTAGCTTTTCTTTTTGTGGTTGAATAATATTCACACATTTGTCCACATTCCTCTTCCAGTCCTTTGATTCTTAAAAGAAAGCATAATTTGTCTCCTCTTATGAGATACCAAAGAAGTATTGCGCGATTCCTCTTGAAAAGAGGATTGTTCTTTAGAATTTGGGAGGTTCACATATTTGGGATATAATTTGTAAATTATGCATGAATCAAAATTCTAAAATATTTAATTTTATATATTATAAATTAAATGTTTAATTATTTTATTGATTTAAAAATTTAGGTTAAAATTATTTGAGTATTGATAAGTATAATTATAATTTAGATTAAGATTATATTCTTTTTTATATTTAAATTGAGGGATATTAGACCATCATCTTTTGTGTGAAAAATAAAATTCAAAAGAATAAATTTAATTAACATCTAAAATTAAATTAGGAGCATTGACATCTATAATAAAAAGCTATGATAATTTGATTAGAGTGCATGTGAGTAGATAAGAAAGATGTGGGAGCATTAGAAGGAGTGCATTTGAGTTGTGTGGGAGATATGTTGGGAGTTAGTCAGATAAATATACTAAATTTAAATATTGATTAGTCTTATGCTTTAATTAAATAGAGTTCATCACTTTTTAGTGGGTTTGTTGAATAAGAGAATGTGATAAAGTCAAGAGAGTATCTAGTATGATATCATATTTTTATGAATCTTGAATCACTTTTAATAGATGACAAGCATGCATTTCCTTCTTTGAAGAACCAATAGACATGTGTTTTCCAATTGGCAAAGCTATTAAACTTATCGTAATTTAGGTCGAACATGGAATATAAAGCATTTAAGATTTTCAAATCCCCATTTTGACATTTGATCTTCCATTCTTGATGCATGGGAAGTTAATGAAAATTCAACTATAGTCCTTCATAACAAATATAGTGAATGCTTGTTCAAGAACTAATGAGTTTGAAATCATCATTGTAATCCTTCTCAAGTTTTTTTTGGGGGATAAAATTCTAGAAGAGAATGTGTTTAAATTTGTTAAGACTAAAGTTTCTACAAGGGTTATAATAATTTTTTTTTAATCCTTAATCTCTCTATACACCCTATGGGTATTACATCACATGTAAAAGATAAATAGATATTGGTCTAAGGAGATTTTATTTCTCTTATTGTGGCTATAGAGAAGGTGGATTCACTGCTCACAAGTCTCTTGATTACCAAGAGAATCCCAAGGAATGAATCGCCCTAAACTACGTCAGACTACCTCAACTAGAGTTCCAAAATTAGAATGAATAAGTCATAGAGCTTTTTCGGACAAACTAGCGAGTTTTCGGCCAAAGGACAACAACACATCACATAGATGGTAGCGCAATGCGCTAACATCCCAAAGGCATGCTGGCATCTCATACGGACCAAAAATTGAGAATATCTCAAAAAAATCTTAGTGCCTGCTTCTACTTTGATTGCTAAGAAACTCTTTAGGAATGCGGGAAAATAACAGACTATAATAGAACTAAAATAACATGAACTAAATGAGATATAACTTAAAGAATGTAAATGATAGAACAAAGGGAGAGAAGGAAAGTGCTCACAATAGACCAAGCAATGAAGCCTCTAAAAAATGAATATCTTTGATACCTACGCACATAAGACAGAGGAAAATTGTAAAATAATAGACACCATTTTGGTGTTTCCACCTCCACGAACAACTAGATAGATAGATAGAGAAGATAATAGACACTAAAATCAATAGATATATAGGATTGTAAAATGCATAGACAAGGGATGTGAGAGATCCCAAGATGCTCAAAGACACAAGATGAGTAGATATCACTTGTAAGGCTTGAGGAAGCCAAAGAGAGAAAGAGAGACAAAGATAACTATGAGAGCCAAGAGAGTAGTAGAGAGCGTTGTAAGAATGTGAGAGCGCTATGAGAGATTAGAATAAGGTAGCAAGCAAGAGAGTTGTGCAACCTTGAGAGAATGAGAAAAGAGAGAAAGAGTGTCCAAGAAAGGAGAAGAGAGTTCCAAATAGAACTTCTGAAGACCAAATGAATTGAAAAGATGACTTTTAAAGAGAGAAGAGGAGGGAAAAGAAGGTTCTCGAGCCATTACCACCGACAAAGGTAGGTGACAAGTGGTAAAGACACTCAAGAATAGTCATTTGAACATCAAAATGTTGTGGGATGCTAGCGTGGTGCACATACGTCCACGTGGCGTGCTAATATCTAGACAAATCATAGGATGGTGGGAATGAGGGAAACACAAAGCTTGACGCAAAGATGATGCACAAAGGTAACTGCTGAAAAGAGGTCCTAAGCATCTTGAGAGGAGAAAAGGTTGATACAAGGGCTAAAATGAGCCTACACAAATACTAAGGGAGTGGACACTAAAGTGGATTCAAAAATGTAGGTGAAATTGCAAGTGGTGCAATTTTATGACATTATAGTGGCATTCCCCCTAATTTAGGGTTTATCTACAATACATGTGTTAAAATTTGTCTTATGTCTTATTTAATCTTTCTTTTATGGGTGTCATAAGTTTGACGAAACTAGATACATTGTAGGTTGAACCATTGTTATTTGCACTAAAGATTATGTTTGAAGGTTATTTTATGTTTTCATCATGTCATATTCACTATTGAAGAGTGTGTGAGAGGATTATCATCCTTGTTTACAAGAAAAGTGGTATCAAAGCAAGTTCATATGATATGAATTTGTGATATTTATTGGTTGAGTGTTGATTATTTGGTTGATGTACTCTACTAGAGCAAGTGAGAGTGGTGATTTGTTACCTTTTGAGCCTAAAATTAGAGTAAGAGAGTGTTTAAGGGAAGTTAGGATGACAAGAGGCATTGATAATGTTGGTGAGGCATACTTTAGAAGGTTGGAGCCAATGGTTGCAGGGATTTCCCACATTGAGGAAAATATTGATAGGATAGAAAGCATGATGCTATCCTTGAGAGGAATGATCAAAATCCCAAAAATACATTCAAAATAAAGTAAGCCTAAGAAGATTGATCATGAGAAAGGGGAGTTATAATCTTTGAGATCATTCAAGTAAATAAAATATTGATGTATAGCTCTATTAATGGTGAGATTAGTGTAGAGAAATTTGATCAAATGGTCTCTCAAATAGAAGATTGATTCAACCTTCAAAGAATTCCTCCAAATCAACAAATTTATTTTGGAATATTGAATATTTTGGGACATGCTCTTTCATTGCATGATAGTTATGTACACTTTTTCAAAATATAGAAAGCACCAACAATCTCTAAGTGGGAGGATTTTAAAGGGTTGTTTCTTGTGTAGTTCTACCCCATTTGTCATGAAGCATAAAGGGTGATGCAATGGCATTACTATTGGGAAAATGTGTCTCAACCTTGCAATTATATAAGGTACTATTGATATGTCCACGATGGGGGAGCATAGGGAGTCCCCCTTACAAGGGCTCTGGGGGGATGGTCCCCTTGGTGGGGGATCTAGGGGCCGCACGCTTGGCGAGGGTTCAGGGGTAGTGCCCCTGAAAAGAAAAATTTATGTATATTTTATTATTGTAAATATGGATCATTCATCATTAGGTTTTACATCTAAACGTCAATATTTTGTTGGCTTGACTTGCTCTAGAAGGAAATCCTATTTTATGAGGGTGTTGTATTACAACTATGTATTGTGATGTATTATGAGAGTCTGATAGCAGTCGTGTTGCCTCTTAATCTTTGGTTGGTGATACTCCTATGAGAAGCTTGCTCTGCAAGTATATTGTAATCTTTGTTATTTCTACATAAAATATTGGGCAGCTTTTGGAGTGCAGGGTTTTTTTCTCTCGAAATGGTTTTCCCCACGTAAATCATTATCTTGTGCTTTTCATGATATTTATATTTATTTTTGTTTAATTTTCTATAATTGTTGAAAACATAGATGTAAAGTTTTGCATTATTCTCCTCTCAAGATTAGTGTGGGAAGTTGTTCCTCTACCTTAGCTTCCTTACAATTACTTGAAGCAAAGGCCAGGAAAAGTGTCCAAGATTATTTAAATGAATTTAATAAGAGAGAAATATAGACTGAAAAATATAGCATGAAACTTGATATTGTAATGAAATATGAAGAGAGTTATTTGGACACCTCAAGAGATCTAATCCTTATTGAAAAACCCTAGGATATTGATGAAGCATATTACCACACCCATTAGCTTAAGCTGGATAAGAGATATATATATTATTATAAGCATGAGAAATTGGGTGAAGAGCAATAACAAGGATGTGAGAAGGACAAAAAAGTGGCAAGGGAAAGAACTAGGTGAATGCCACTTCTATGAGTGTGAAACATAAGAATAATTTCAATGTACCTTGTGTGATAAAGATGGAAATATAGACAATAGGTGTTGAAGTTACACAAATTTCATCTCTTCATGGGTTATGAAGGTTAAAGGAAAATAATTTTGATTATGGGGGAAATTTAAAGAGGTTGAACAAAGCTCCAAACTGGATGATAGGTTTTCTTGTGCCACTATTTATAAGGGTATTTTTAAGTTTAGTGGTAGAACACATGATGGAGAGAATATCACTCCACTTTTTTATATAAAAGTTTAATCACAAGGTAAGAGTTCTTTGATGTGATGTTTGATACATGTTTTCAAGAAAAAACTTATCTCTTATAATTTGGATATAAATTTCCATCAATATGGTAGACCATGCACATCCATTAGTTTTAGGGCGGTTATAAGAAGGACTAGAAATAGCAATGGCCAAGAAACGTAAGTTATATTTTGGACTTATTCTCAAATTTGAGTATTTAGTGTTGTTACATGTCATTCCATTTGATGTTTGTGATATCATCTTTGGTATTACATACCTCTATGATAGAGATGCCAACTATAGGAGGAAAATTTAGTATGGGCTCAACATGAATGGGAAGATGTTTCTGTTGTACATCTATATATTAGAAAGTCCAAGATCGTATTGGAATGTACTCCTAAATATAAGACTAATTAGTAAAAATGGAAGGGTTCCCCTTTAGAAGGAAGTTAAGGTTGAAAATAAAAAGAAGGTTCACTCTTAGAAATAATAGGAAGGATAACAATAAGTGCATTAGGCCAATTGGAGATAGAAATGAGCCAATTTTTTTATGATGTGTCTTATTTGTGTTGTGTCTTATTTCAACTTTATTTTTCTCTATCATGTTATTTAATGAGTGTTACAAATCAAATTTAACTATCAACATTATATTTTTAAGGATAGGTGCATCATATGGGGGATTAAAAATTTGTCATACATGTAACTTAAATAACAAAAAATATGCACTACAAATAGCGTGCATACAAATCATAATGCAATTGCACTCTAATATTATTCTTTTATGGTTTACACACTTCTCAAACCATGTACACATTTTTGGGTATTAACTACCCTTGTTGTATATGACTGATAGGTTGGGATAAATAAACTTAAGATTATATGATAAAAAGTAGTGTATTGTATTAGCCAATATATCTATCAATATTGATAGAAGTACATGGAATATTATACAAATATAAGATTACATGAGACACTAATATTTAGTATTTACATGCAAAAATTGTATAGGAGAAAATCCCATAACCAAAAGAAAACTACTATTAGATTATTTCTAGAATTTATATATTTAATACAATATTTCTCTTATAGGTCCTCAATCTAAAAACACAACAGCATACCCTTCTTCAATCAACTTTATAAATTATCAACCTTCAATCTATCAAAGCTTAATTCTCTATCCAACCTTGAAACCTTCAGATGAGAAGATATATATAAGAATTGTCATGGATCACCAACCACCTAACTATCAAACCAATTTGTTGAATACCAAGAATCAAAAAATATTTTTTAGTTGTACCACATGTGGCATCAACATGCCAAAAATATTACTAATCATGAATTCTCCATGTGGATAGTTACTATTTCTATGTAGTTGTCACACATTATGATTCAAAAGCTTTTAACTTAATACTATTGATGTTTATATATCTTCCAATTTAGTCACCATAATTAGCTCTAATCTTGTGGTAACATATACAAATATTAAACCATATTTTTTTCCTTGTGGTACCTTACTATATCCTCTTGAACCTTACCATGTCCCTAGATTACACTACATTAACTCAAACTCAATTATAAGTGCACTTGTATTGTAATTCATGCATCCAATTACACTAAATTTATTATGTGGTGGTGAGTTCTCATTCAAGTGACTTGTATTTTCCACCACAAAATTGCATATTATACCATAAAATTTGAAACTCACCACATCTTATGTATTAAATTCTATAGTTTCTCACCAATTTTTACATAAAATATTTCTCTAGAAACTATCCATGGGTGAATACTCCTGGCTTAAGTATTCTTCTCAGCATTTCCACAGAACTCCTCTTGTTGTGTTGTCTATGAATTTCTTCATGGGGGGCAAGTTGGTCTAGAATGAACTCGCCTCTTGTGAGGTGTGGACAAATGATATAGATATTTGGGTTATTCTCCAACAGGTTAAATTGGCCTTGTATGTTGAGGGAATGAAGGGTCATGCCCCCAATTTTTCTATTGAGTTCACCAATTTTTGGAATGAGGGCACTATCACCATTGGTAGGTGCTCCTTCCTTATGAATGTTGAGCTAATTGCTGAGGTCATGAGGCTTTCTTTGGACAGTGCTTGCATCCCTTGTAATTCTAAGGGGCACTACCAAAAAGACATGGACAGGTTCTTGAAGGAGGGCGAAAAGGTTAATAGGCTACAAAACGGTTTCAACAGAGTTGACCTCCCCAGGGTGTGGAGAAAATTTATGGAGGTACTTTTGAGGTATGCCACATTGGATGGTCATTTTTGTCATTTTCATGCCCATCTATTTCCCATGTTAAACTATTTTTGTTATAATTTTTCAAGTTGAGCTTGACTTTTTGGGTCCTTTCTTCCCTTGAATAGTCAATTAAGACTATTCAGGGTAAAAGTAAAAATCTCCCTAATCACCAAGGGTTAATTTTCCACCTTTTCCATCATCAGGCCACTCTTTCCCCCTCCCTGGACTCTATAAGAAGGAACACTCTTATAATTCATAATCCTCCCAACCCCTCTGAGGGCCCCCTTTCCATTTGTGCCTTGGAGGAAACCCCACCCGTGACCACTCATAGAATCGCCAGGGCTTGGGGAAAAACCCCTGTCATTGAGGAAACCCCTTCGACCCATGATGATACTCTTTATGAGAGTGACCCACCACATGTTAATACTTCTAATTTTTCATTTGAGAGATGGTTCTCTTCTAGATTAACATAATCTTTTACTTTTACACCCCAAAGTTGCTTTAAGTATACTCTTGCTTCTTTTAATCCTTCAATTTTGGATAGTGGTGGAAATCAATTCCAAGACTCATCCCAAAACAATGGTTTTTTTCCATTCCTTATGGATTGGGTTAAATATGGAATGATAACTGTTGATGCCAAAAAATGACAAGGTAATAGCCTTATGGGAAACTCAGTTAATGGGGGGATCGATTGCGCTAAACTGAGTGACCTCTAGGTTTTTAAAGAAGCTGTCTTCTTCTGTAATTAGGGTTTTGGAATGGGAAAGGGAAGCAAATATATAAAATAAAGATTTAACTAAGGCGATACGCCAAGATGTAGGTATAGGAATGGTAAATCTATCTTTGGGATGCAATTTAAGGGCCTATTCAACAATCTGTTAAGTCCCAAAATAATAGAAATCAAAGATGAAAACCTGAATCATTTATCCAATAACATAAAATAACTCCCACACACATTTACTGAAAAGAAGGGTCAAAGACATGGTCTAAATCAGCAAACTTATATTGAAATCATAGAAGTTCTACAAATAAACAACTCAGTATAGTAATGGCACAATATAATGTTTTGTCAAATAGCTTAAAAGAAAACAGAAAGGCCGAACAATGGCACAATCTATGAGTCTCACACAATAATCTAAAAAAACACAAAAAGGCCTAGTGTCTTTCCCAATTTTTTTTGTATCTTTTGAACTCATTTTCGAAAGGAAGTAGTAGTATATATAGAAAACAATCTCACCACTTGGCGAGCCAGTAATAAAAAATATTCCCTTATCATGAACAATGATGCCCAGAATAATGATTTCCCTTAGTCGTTGCAACAAGAAAAGATTTGAGCCATGGAACGTGGTTGCTTTCGAACCAAATGCATCCCCTCCAATGATAGTGATGGTACCAGTAGAACATCGTGCTGACATGTGTCACTTACCCATGAAGGTAGTTAAGACATGCGGCAATATGGTGGGGCTCATTGCTTGCTCCTTCCTTCCCTTTGATGACATCCTCGCAGAGGAGACATGTGGCGATACAGCAAGGCCTTCGGTTCATTCCTCCCTCCTTGTGATGAAAACCCACGCAGGGAAGACACCTGGAGAAGTGTTCATTTTTAGTGCTGACTGTGAGGTCCGCCAAAAAGTGAATGTGGATAGATGCTATGTGGCATGCGGATAGGGCCCAGTTGAAAAGAAAAGGGAAGCAGTCTTAAGTGCCCGCGGTGTTGACATGCGGAAGCATGGCAGGGGTTGAAAGAAGAGCAAAGGAAAAAATCCCTACGAGGAGCACCTGGTGGACACGTGGCGGTAGTGGATGAAGTTCATCAAAAGGGGTCTGAGGATATTCAAATATATAAGATGTGGGCCACATTTAGCAATAATATAAACAACCCGAAGGGAGCTTGAAGAAATTTATATCCACAGCTTTTGGCAATTACTAAGGGCATTTCACCTGCAGAACGAGGAACCCAAAAATTTTTGGTTCACAGACCAGAATTAGGTATCCATTAGGTGACACATTCAAAGCTTGGAGAGAGCGGTATCCAAAGGCAGCCAGTCAGCCTCGGATGGTGTCGATATGTCGCATAGATTCTCTTGCGCTCCATGCAGATCGATCCCTTCTTTGTATGGCAGCGTCATGGATATACCGACCTCTTACTCAAGTTGGAAGAGCAGTCGCGCCATCTGATGAGTGACACCCTCAATATCCTCTGTAGTAGGGGTTGACTGAAGCTCTGAAAAGTGGCTATGTCCTACTATTTTTCTTTAATATTCGCCACAATATGCTCCGCTATGGCCACCGAGTCATCAGAAAGAAACGGGGAGGGTAAGCCCATCTGAGTTAATTGGGAGAACTTCGCCCACATGTTGTTCATAGTTTGGCTCAGTGTAGCATCACACTCGCTAGCATGGACCTGATGACTATGTGGTAGTGGATGAACTCCTTTGTTGTTTTGGTAGCTAACTTGCGGTCCTCGATCCCCACGCTCGCTAAGTCCTCATCCAACACCGTGTATAGCTTATCCAACATTTTTCCACCTCAGGAACCTTCTCTGTGATGAATTGTGGGAACCGCTCAATAGTTCCATAAACTTCCCTACCTAAATTTGTTTCTTTTGCCATGAACTGAAGCATTGGCTGAAGAGTTAGGCAGAAGGCCTTGACCTTTTCCCAATATGAGACATATATCCACTGGGCTACTTGAAGGAGGTCCGACTGGGGAGCAGGGGGTTGGAGAAGATTCTTTAAAAAGCTAATTTCAACATCCCTCAACTCGACATCTTGTGTCAGTTCTACAATCCTCTTGTCCATGGTGGAAAGTTGCTCCTATAGGCTTCTCAAATCGACAAGCCATTTTTCTTTGGCCTGGCTTCTAGTTGCAAATTGTATATCCAGGTTGAGCCTTACCTCCTAGATTTCCTTCTCAAATTGAGCCTTTCGGCCCTCAAGGTCCACATCCTTTAGCTACAGTTTTTTCTCTAATTGAGCGCTTTGATGTTGAAACTCCTCATTCCTTCATTGCATCTCCTCTTTCACTCAAGCCAACTGATCTTGCAATTCTTGGTATTTCTACTGAAGATCAACGACCAAGTTGGAATCTTGGGCTTGGAACTATGTGAGTTCCTCTCAGAGCTTGGCCTACTCTACCTTCGCTTGTTGTGATAAGCATGCAAATTTTGCATCCCTTGCCTTGTCCTTCACCAACAGGACTTCAATTCTCTCCTTGACAATTTTTAGCTCTTCTTCCCTCTTTTTCAGCTGGTGACCGGACTTAAGGAAGCTGGTGGTCACCACTCGCTATGTTTACTCCATGAGCTCAACCTTATCTTGCAGTCGAGCTACACTTAGATCAAGCCCCATAGCATAGATGTTGTAATCCTTAGGCTGCATCACTCCCTGCGGTTTGATGATGGTTGAATGCATGGTTATGAAATGTAGTGATTGTTGAGCCTCATTGAAAAGTGTCTACACCTTTGGCTCAGCCATCTTTTTAGCATCCTTGGCCTTTTGCTTTTGGATCCTGATAGCTCGTGCCTATTTTGTTTTATCACCCTCTGACAAAAATTCTACTTGCGACTTAATAAGCTCACCTGCAAAGGGTGCACTGGGAGGAAGAGAAAAAGGGAATGAGAGGATAGTGGTTCTGGGTGATTTCTTCCTCAAAAGAGAGACCATTAGTGGAGAGAATGGGGGATATGCCAAATCTCAGTCCATGAACCAGCGAGAGGACTCATTAGGTGTGGTGGTGGTAGCAGAGTCATGGAAGATTCCATTTGTTGGGTGAACTGAGTAGGGGCCGATACAACAGTAGCAAGAGGGGTATCAATGGTAGCCATGGAGGCAAAAGGTGAAGTGATAGTGGATGCAGATTGGGCTCTGGCGAAAGGTGGAAAAGACTGCGGAGGAGTAAAGGAAAATGGTCCCACCTGGGAGAACTAGGAGAAACCTCCCACAACCATTGCAGAAGAAGCAAAAAAAGAAGGGTCGACACTTGAAGTGACTCGGAGTGACACGAAGATAGTAGGAGGAACCAAAGATTGTGAAGCGAGAAAAGAGGGATCAAGAGATACTTGCGGTGTAGATGATTGTGATCCTTGGCTCGTTGCAGGCTCCTAGCTTGTCACAGGCTCTTGGCTTGTTGTGGGATCTTGTGAACCTTCTCCAAAAGCCGCATCTGTGTGTTACCTTTTGGTTGGTGGTGAATCTTCCACCTCTATGGCCTCTGGCTATTGTTGTTGGGAAACTCTGGGTTTTTTCATGGCCCACGTGCATGTTTGCGAGGATCCCAAGAGTGATATATTCACCCGCAACTTCAGAGTGGTTGTGCTAGGTTGCATTGTTGCTTGTTTAGTTTTCTACGTGGGGGCCGCCTTTACTTCTTTCTCCTTCTCCTTCCCCTTCCCTATATACTTTTCAACTTCATCTGGGTCCACATCCTCATCATCGCTCATGTCGGTATCCTCATGCTCATCATTCCACAACTTATCAAATCTGTCATTCATCTCTAAGCCCTGATAAGGGGTATCAAGGCATTGGATCTCTTGTCGGTAAACCCAAAAATACCTAATCCTTTTCTCGCTCTAGTTAAAATTCCTTATAAATCATTGCGAAGGGAGGCCCCGATTTGGTGCTTCTCATTATACTTCACCAAAGGGAAGTAGAACTTAAGCCATGGCAGACCGCTATCCTCTATGGGAATGTGAACCAGGTCAATCAATAGATCATCCTAATCCATCAGTGGATTATGTTGCTTTTCCTAGTAAGGTCGGGGGTTGTGAATTACCTTGATGTTTGTGCCTCCCAAATCATGATCGAGGTTGTACTGCCATTTGTCACAAATCAACACTAACCCCAAATGAGCCAGCTTTGCTTCAAGCAGCTCATGAGTCTACTTCTTGGCCATTACCACCATTTTGAAGTTCAATGGGTAGAGGAAAAATCCTTTCTTTGGGGTCTTCCCTCCGCAAAAGGTATAGTCAATAATTGAGACTTTCCAGAACATCAAGGGCCAACACTCGATCTGTGATGCATGCTAGAAGCCAAAACAGTTCCCCAGTAAAGTCGCGTACTCGAATGAATGTGAAATCCTCTCCAAAAAACTAGTTACATTTCAAAGTGAAACTCTACATATACCCTGTTTGGTCAATAGAAAGTCGATAAAGTTTTCCATCCTCACTCAAATCTTGTAGAATCAGAGTCAAGAAATAATCCAAGAATGCATAATAGTCATAAGTTGAGGAGAGGAGAGGAGTCCATACAGAAACAGGCCTTCTTATTCCCTTTTCATCGAACATAGCCAACCTCACATGTTTTTTGAATAATTTGAGGTTTTGATGCAAAAACATATGGGCAAGGAGTGAAGGAAAACTGAACCTCTCTTGTGTTTTGTATTCCTTTATTTGGCTTAGCATCTCCCTGACAATGACTTCTGCAAAGTCATACCAAAAGAAGGAATGTTCCTACACAACTGAAACCCTAGACCTAGTTGAAACTCCTGAACATATATGTCAGTGTCCAAGCCACAAACAAAGGCCATCATTGAGAAGGCATCTTGCATGTCTGCGAGAAAAGCATTGTGCACTGCCAGAATCTCTGGTGGATTTTTATAATCTTCCCTAGACCTTTTGGTTTCTTTGTTATAAAAATATAGAGCAAAATCTCTGGTTCTCCATATTTTCTCCCCCTTTGCTGGAGTGAATGACTCCATCTCGTCCACTTTAGAGTTTTTTACAAGGATGCATA
Source organism: Sequoia sempervirens (assembly GCA_007258455.2). Classification (NCBI taxonomy): domain Eukaryota; kingdom Viridiplantae; phylum Streptophyta; class Pinopsida; order Cupressales; family Cupressaceae; genus Sequoia; species Sequoia sempervirens. The sequence goes on along the minus strand of VDFB02086081.1, from coordinate 380,632,795 downwards.
GCATGCTCTAGATAGCTTCTATGTAGATGTTGACTCTTAGCTCTCGGGCCTCGATGGTGTTGGTACTTGGGTTAAAATTCTTAATGCCCTCGTCGACTAGTTTTGGGCAGAAATGCACAAAGGGGACCATATACTGTGGAAGTTCGCTGAACCATTGCTTCTGGACCAAATAATTAGGGTCACTATTTTTCTTCATTCTTTCGCAGGTCGCCTCTCTAAGAGTCTTAGGGTTCTTTCCGAGGACAGGATCATGAATGTTATCCCATTCTTCCTTTATTTGGCTTTGGTCCCTGTGAGTTTTTTGCTTTTCCACAGCCCGTGTGTGAATCCACTTTGGTTTCTATGGTATTTTAGGCGAAGCGTAAGAGGTATCGCAGAAAATATTGGCCATGGGTGCTACATGCATGGTGTCAAACAAGCTTTCCATTGCCTCTCCTTGCGCTTCTATCTAAGTATTTTGGGCCATTTTCCTTCTGCTGTGGATTTCCGCTATGCTCAAACTTGTTGCAATTCACAAGTGTTCCTTAGCAATTTTGCACTCAAAATCCTTGCTCTGGATAGTGTACTCAGGAAGTTTTTGACAATGTTAGTTTCTTGCATGCAATACTTAGCTATTTCTTTCTTGGGGTGACAGATAGTAGTTTCCTTTTAGCATTAAATTCGACATGTACCACCAACTCTTTTGCTTGTGTGAAATGAATTCCTTGCCATTTTGAAAAGACAAGAATTCATAATGGCATTTAGTAATTTGATGTCCTACGATGTGATTTTCTTGGGAAATTAAGCCGACTATTGAAGGAATTTTTAAGCTTTTGCATGCTTTGGCAATTAATATCTCAAAGAGAATAATTAAGCCAAATACACAATGAGTACTTGATAAGATTTGTGTTCATCCTGGGAATTTGAAATTTTTTTGCAACGTGACACCTCAGCACCTAGCTGTGTAGACTACCACTAAAGACTGCCATCGGCTTATGCTAATTAATTAGCTCTACTTAACTTTACATGCGCAATGAGTCATACATAAGAGATGCAACTGGGTGGGAAATTCGCATAGGTTCTTGGTGGATTTTTCGAGTTAGTACTCAATTAGCATCATGTTTATGGCACATAGATACCTCAGATATCTTGGCTATTTCTATAAATAGGCCCTTAGACAATGGAAAAATCATACTTAGCATTTGCATTAGGAAAAATTACCATTAGGTAGTTGGATAGAATTTGCATTGGTTAGTTGGGTAGAGCTAGCATCATGAATACTCCAATTAGGTTGGTTAGCAACAAGTCTCATACAACATTCTTAGATGAAATCTTGAATAGGCGCTTGAAGAAAATGACAAAGAATAAGCATTCGTTAGCCATAATAGTGATGAAGTGGGTTATGGGAAGGGACTGCATTGAGTACGAGGATAAGTATAGGGTCAATATTGATGCCTGCTCTCACTTTGTTGCCTCATTATTTGATATTTAGGTTCCTAAGTAGATGATTCTTCGTCTGATGTTGGAAATATTCCTAAAGTTGTACCTTGGAGGCATTAGCGAGATTGTGGCGAATACGGTATATGGCTTGGGCATTCCAATGGCGAGCAACCTCCATAAGCATATTGAAGAAGATGTCGTGGTGCCATGGGTTCCATTTCTAAGCAGGTTTTGCATTAAAACACATGAAGAGCACCACCAAAAGGTCACTCGCGCCTATCATTTCTTGTTGCGTTGCTATAATGTGGAGATTTTTTATGGCGTAGAGTGGTACACTGATTTCAGAGATTTGGTATATCCCCCACCACTGATCGTTGTTGTTGTTGATGCTCTTGTTGCTCCTCCTAATGCCCCTACTGATGATGATGTTCCAGATGTTGTTGATGATGCTCCCATTGTTACTGCTTGGGAACCAACACTTTTATATGTTTTAAGAATCAACCTATTTTTTGTATATACACCTTAAAAGGCTTTTAGCGTATATATATATATATATATATATGAAAAAAATTGCATAATATATAGATATACATTAAAAGTATGGCCCTAGAGCCATTTTGCAAGTGTATTATTAAAGTATATAATTTTGTATATAATGAATATACAACTTATATCAAACTCCTGTTTCTTTTTCTTGTGATTATGTAATATGGGTTCTCTTTTCTTCCTTTCTTTGAGTTTCTTTTCAATTTTGCACATATGGGTTCACTTCAATTTTCCACATATGAGTTCATTTCCCAATTTTTCGCATATGGGTTCATTTTCCAATTTTATGGTTTGTTGATGGGTTGAGGAAAGACTGGCCGAAAAAAAAATGAAAGAAAAATAATTACAATACTTATATATTTACACTGGCAGAATAATAATGAAGCTTAAATAAACAATTTAAGGTGGATTTTGTTAACCGGAATCCCCAATGCTTCCTTCTCCATATTTTCTAATTCAAATGTGTTGTGTTGGTTGCATTGAATTATTCTGAAATGGCCTTCCTAGACTATCAAATTTTCTATGTTGGCCAGGCTTCGTGGCCCTTTCGTTGAATTTTAATACTAGGTCTTCACATTTTAGACCCTAGTCCGAAGCTTTCTTGTCAAACCATCTTTTAACCACTTGTTGGCAATTAGACATGGTTGTTAGTGCCTTTTCCCTTTTTTCCTATGCTTTGAGCAACGCGGCCAACAGAACCTCCATGGCTCCATTTTCTTCAACCTCCAGGGATTTGAGCAGTTGTAGCACAAGAATCTCCATGGAGATGGGCACTAACACTTCTTTCCCGTACACTAGTTTGTACGGCGAAGTCTTGTGAACTTGTTTAGGAGTTATGTGGTCTGTCCAAAGCACTGCCTGAAGGTTCTTATGCCATTCTCTTTGATGTTATGACCCAATTCTTTTAAAGAGTTAGACTAATTTTTTGTTAGTCGAGTCGGCTAGGCCGTTCCCTTGCGGGTAGTAATTTGATGACATTTTCAAGAATATGTCATGCACGAGTGCGGATTGACATACTTTAGAACCCAGGAAATCCTTGGTGTTGTCGAAGATGATGGTCTTTGGTGGGTCAAATCTCGTTACTAGCCCCTCAAGAAATTCCACAATCTCCACCTCCATTGCATTCTTCAGGTGCATGGCCTTGGTCCACCTAGTGAAGTAGTTCATGGCCGTGAGGATCCATTTGTGTCTAGTGCTGGAGGTGGGATTGATCATTCCAATAAAATCAAGTCCCCATTATGTGAAGGGCTCATCAACCGCTATCGGATTGAGAGGCATTGCAAAAAAAATTCTTCTTCCTACAAAGAATTGACATTCTTTGCAGGCTCTCACCAAAGAGTACGAGTCATTGACTAGTGTAGGTCAGAAGTATTTGACGCACATGATTTTGATGGAAGTGGTCTTCGCAAAGAAATGTCTACCTGCAGGACTGTTGTGGAAAGTGTCAAGAAATCTCTTCGCTTGCTCTATGGTGACACACCACAATAGAATTCCATTGAAGTTCCTTTTGAAGAGGATCCCCTAAATAAGTGCATATCCATTGTTCAGCAGTCTGTAGAATCTTCTCTTCTGAGAAGGTGTTGGTTTATAGATTTGTCACCTCAGTTTATACTCTATTTTCCCACAATGACAACCTGACCAATAGTTAAGTCACTTCCAATGGTATGTGCAAGTGCTCTTTGCTTGTTTTACAAGGCGCAACTACCTTCGAAAGATATGCAATGAATGAAAATGTGATATTCTTTTAATCGGAAAGCAAAAAACTAACATTTACCTATCACCGTGAAAGTAAATGCAAAAGATTAATTCCAGAATGAAGTGAATGTAGAAAAATAACACAAAGTTTACTTATCCCACACCCACAAATGAGAAACGAGTAAAGAATGAGCAACATAATTCCCCTCAACAAATGGGTTAATCTGAATTCAAAGCTCTAGATATAAGCACATATTCAGGCTGACATAACAGATAGAACATTTAAAGAATGATCACAAAGACTCAAAGTTAATTCGTAATCAAACAAAACATTAACATTTACACAGATCAGAAATGTTTCTTTCATTTCTCCAATGCAAAAATATGAGTTCAAAGCCTCAACATTCTGTATAGCAAACTGAGTTGAAAAAAAAACAAAACTACCCCTTCCCCTATTCCCGAACAACTCTAAAAAAGAAAAGATCCCCTAGAATGCCTTAAATTACATATTTATAGATTCTCCAAGTAAGCCCTTTCAGTTGCTGGAAGCTTCTTTCGTAACTGTCTCCCACCGTTAATAACAGTTTCTTGAAAGGTCTTTTCATATTCCTCCTTAGTTTTGATTTTTCCAATTCTAGATTTAACCATTTCTTGGTATCGATTCACAATCCTCTTGAAAGCATTTTGATAAAGATGCTTAAATCTCCTGCTTATTAATAATCTGTCTTATTGGTCTTCTTGAGAAAGATAATTCTATTTAAAGAAAATACAACTGTAACTCCACTCTTATCGGGCTCAAAAGGCACATGGCACATTTTGTCTAGTAGAAGATCTTTAAAAATAGTGAACTATTAATTTTCCTTAAATTCTCCATGATACTTATTATACATAGAATTAGGCTACTTTCTTTCGGTTCGAAACATGAAAACCCATTTAATATTCCTTGCAATACTCAACAACAAAACCATGATGTGTATCCAGAGTTGAGCTACCAATATCTGGAAACAAAACTAATGCCAAAGGTTTGATAAAATCAATCATCAGTTTATCAAGCATATTATCGAATCCAAAATCATCTACTGTAACATCAACCCACTTCTCAAAATTCTCCACCTCATCTACCAATTTCCACAGTTGTACTGAGAGCTTACTTCATCTATTAGTAACTGGAAAAATCCTTTCTGAAGCAAATCAAATGCATCTACCCCAGGCAAGGGTTCCATAACTATTGGTCTAAATCTTTCTTGTGTATTCTCCTTAACAACATCAATAAAGTCTGAACACAGTAGTCATGGGGGCTCAAGGTGTGCCTTCATGTGATTCCCACTTGTCCATTTCGAGCCACTGCATTCTTTGCAACTTTTTCAAATACAGGATCTTCAATCAACTGACTCAAAAGTCCAAACTCCAAGGTAAGAGTTCCACCTCTAGCAGTTGAAGTAATCTTGCTTTCATTCTCATCAACACCATATAATAGATTCACAGAACCATAAGGTATTCCTATGGGAGTTTCAAAGGATGGTAGCATTCGTTGAGCCAAATCCTCGGAAAGATGAAGCAATTTGTTGTCATAAGAAGCAAAACTCAATCCCTTCTAAATATAAAATTCAAGGTTCCATAACAGCTATGACATGTCATGTAGAAGACCTACTCAATCCAAGGAAGAGATCTGCAAGACGTAGACCTTCTCAACAACTCCTTTTTGTTCACATTCTGCAATCGTGGCATTCTCATTAGGCCTCATCTCTTTGAGCATTTTGTCAAACGGTTCACGTGCCTTAAATATGCTTCCACACTCAGAATCCTCCCTTCATAATCTTTTCATTGATGATAAAAGGAAGTTTTGAGAAATATTTCAACTTTCGAAACATCATTTTACTGTGCATAGATGGGCGTTTGCACGTTCAAGTAATGGCGGATTCCATCAGAGCATTCTGAATTGATAACTGGCAAAATCCTCCCTGCCACTATGCTTGGAAATACAACATCAGGAAAAAATCCATCTTGCGCATATTCTGCTTCATTTCATGAAAGAATCATTGAAGCGTGAACAATTTAAGTGTCATATATATTGAAGTTGTGGAATTTGGCTTTACGCCCGCCATTTGCGCTTGCTTAAAAGTTTCTGAAGCCTTTTCATTAAATCCATTTTGTACATAAACTGCAATCGTTGCCTTTCATAATGGCGCTCACAATACTTCTTTTTATAAGTTGTGGAAATGGTTTGCATACGTGTCTATAATCTCTTCTTTAATATGAAAGATGAAGTTGAAATGTTTAAGGAGCATATTCATGATGGTTTCTTCATGTACGAAAATACTTCACACAAGAACTCGTTTATTGTATACTCATCTGCACCATCACTGTAGGTAAGACTCTGGATCTCGAAATATGTGGTGTCTTTCAGAAATAGATGGAAAATAAGCCAACCTGCCATCACGACCTGCACGGCCTGTTTCCTTGGCTGAACGTAGTTTTCCAAACTTCTAGGCAAGCCATAATGAATCACTTTTGTTAAATCCCATGCCAAATGCTACAGTTGCTACCACCACTCGGAGCTAGTGCATTTTCGATCCTTTGCAATTAAACTACCATGGTAGCTCTTTGCATGAATATTATTATTACGAAGAAATTTGCTCACAAAAATTGTATCAGACTTCCATAGTCATCCAGTGCAAACGTTTCTATAGGCTAAATGGTTTCCATATTGCCGCCACTATCTTTGAGTTTTTAAGACAACAAATTTCATTCTTTGTATTGTGTCTTAATTAGAAACATTCAACAATAAGCTTGTGCAACAACTGTCACATTTTCTTTACGGACTGAATGAGAAAGCTTCCATACCCTATGCATTGGTTGCTTCACAGTGTGCATACCTGTCTACCTAAACTGAATGCCCAAGCTTGTCGGGCTATCGGCCATTTTACAAACTTTCGAACCATATGTATCGGGCATCCTTGGAGTTATGAAACTCTTAATCCTCCTGATAATAAAAGGAGTTGGACCATTGAGAAAATTAAGAACTTTAGAAACTTTAAATTCCTCGGATTAAGGGGAATGACTTTATGAAATCTTCTCCGCTTTCTTGCCAAAAGAAATACTTGTACCTCACGATATCCGAATGTGATTTTAAAACCAATCAAAAAGTTTCCCGATAATAAATTTTTCCTGAAATTGTGTTATGGCCATAGAGACGGAAAGCTTCATATCTTCTTCATAACAGCTCTATTTTGCTTGAAATTCGGACAGCAGGATAATCAGACAATGCAGAGTAAAACCCAGAAAAATTTTAACATCCAACAACACAAAATTTGAATTTTGGCCTCATTTGTAACTCGACAGGGAAAAAATGTAAGGTTTAAAATCTCTCAAACGGCGAGGCATTTGAGCATGAAAATTGGCCAGATTGGGTGGAATAAGCATAGGATCAAGCCCATGAAAGGAAGTTGCAATCAGCTCTATTGGATTTTCAAATTTTGTCACTTTTTTGATTTAGCGGGCTTAAGGGTGGGTAAAGGAATGTATCAAAAATTTTAAATTTTCCAAGTTCAAATTGGGGTAATAGAAGAAAGGCCCGACAGATATTTTCCAATGTGCATGAATCTCACTCTATCTGCTAGCCAACAACCTTTGGACTCAGACTCATTTGTCAAAACCAGTTTTGGTTGCTCCTCTTCAACTGTCATTTCCTCTTCATGTGCCAAATATTCGCATAGTCCCCTTCCTTGGACAGTCTTTGTAGCCCTGGCCTCAATGTCATATTCAAGGATCTTAGTGATCCAATTGGCCATCTTTTCGTTGATTTCCCCTTCCATGATGTACTTGTGCACACTAGAATGCATGACATAAACAACCACCTTGTTGCAAGATATGAGGTGTTAGAACTTCTTGATTCCCTTAACAATGGCAAACGCTTGCATCTCAACGAAGTTGTAGTTCGTCACATAATATTTTAAGGTTCGGGAATGAAATGCTATCGGATGTTCTCCCTTTCCTTCATCATCCTTTTGAGTTAGCATAGTAGTGATGTTGGATTTGCTACTGAATACATACATTATAAAGTCCTTTAATAGGTCTGGATTGACCAGTACAGAAGCTGAAGAAATAGCATCCTTAACCTTCTCAAAGGTTTCTCTAGGTTCCTTTGTCCATTTGAATAATTGATCCTTTTTTAGCATCAAGGTGATAGGTCTAATTAGCCCTGCAAAATCAGAAATGAATTTTCTTACAAAGTTAACCTTCCCCAAAAAAGACTGGACTCCCTTTTTGTTAACTGGTAGGGGAAGTTCCCTGATTGCCTTCACCTGCTCAGGATCAATTGCAATTCCTTCTTTGGATATTACACGTCCCAATAATTTGCCTTGCAACACTCTGAAAACACATTTTTTGGGGTTTAGGGATACCCCAAACTCCTGGCATTTTTTTAAAACTATTTCAAGGTGATCAAAGTGTTCATCCTTAGATTTAGAGAATACAGTCAGACCATCCAAATAGATTAAGATAATCTTGTTGATCAATTTTCTGAAAGCAATATCCATTGCCCACTAGAAAGTGGCTTCTGCATTTGAGAGGCCAAAAGACATTTTTGCATATGCAAACATTCCCCACTTGGCAGTGAACATTGTTTTGTGTTGGTCCTCTTCTTTGACCCAGATCTGGTTATAACCAGAGAAACCATCTAGCAGAGAAAACATTTCCGATCCTGCCACTATTTGCAAGATAGATTCCATGGAAGGCAAGGGGTAGTGGTTCTTCAGGGATGCTCTATTCAGGTCCCGAAATTCAACACATACTATTGGCCTCTACTTTTGGTGGATAGGTTTTGCTCCTTTCTTTAGCTCTATAGTATGTTGAATGAGTTCGAGATCATATCCCTTGAGTTCATCATATGACCAGGCCACTACTCCATATTTCTCACAGAAATGGATGAGTCTTTCTTTGTCATGATGTGGAACATCTTTTCCAACCCTAAGTTTCCTTCCATCTCTAACTTGAAGGTCTGCATAGTCACTTTTTTTGCTACAAACATCCTTTTGTCATTTCTCGCATTGTCACAATCAAACAGGATTTTGAGAGTGACCAATCCTTTGGGAAGTTTTTTGGACCTCAGCTGAATGATTTGTCCATCATAGGCCTCGACAATCTTTGGTTGGAGTTGCTCAACAAACTCTCCCGACTGTTGGATGAATGAGGCGATGTGTTCATTGCTTTCAAACACTTGCCATCTCTAATCATTATCTGGAATTTTTGGTCAGACTATCACTCGCATAAAGTGTATGTTATGAATTAGGTCAGAAACATGATCAAATTGAGATCCAATTGTTGCTAGGTGATCTGCCTCTATATTTTGTTCTTTGGACACTGTCTGGATATTGAAGGCTTCAAAGCCCTCGATAAGGTCCCAGACTCTATGTCTATAGGATCTCATGTGGACATTCTTAGCTGTGGAGAGCCCTCAAACTTTATTAACCACTAGCTCAGAGTCTCTAAACACCATTATTTGTTTGATGCCCATCCACTTTGCAAGGCTTAGACCTTGCACTATGCCTTCATATTTAGCTTCATTATTCGAACAAGTGAACTAGAAACATAAGGAATGGAGTGTCTTTTCATTTAATGGGGATGTCAAACATATCCTTGCTCCTATGTCAACTTTTCATCTTGCTCCATTGAAGTGCAACATCCATAGAGCTCTGAGGCTTAACCTCTTTCAGGTTCTTTCATGACCTTCAAAATCTCTTTATCTTCATCATACATGACATAGGTGCCTAACCCGGTAGCATGATAGTTGTTGAAAGGATCAGTGACTATATATTCACTCAAGATGACCTCTTCTTGATCAGTCTGATCTCTGGTCACTTTTTCATCTTCTAGTAGCTCGGTGTAATATATGTCCTCTTTGGTGAAAGAGGTATGGGAAACCTCAAAGTTGATCATGGCTTCATCAACCACATGTTCAGAGGGCAGGGGTTCAGATATTATTTTCATTTTAACTCCATGCTTGGTCTTAAGGATCAAGTGTGACCAATCGAAAGAAAGATATCCACCTATCTTTGAAGTGAATTCCTAGAAAAGTACAGACTGAACATGGGGGGAACGTCTATGATCATAGTATCTTATGGAACTGTGATACTAGGGTAGGAGAATGGAGTCAAAGGGAGGTTCTTAATCACACCTACGGTTTCGACTTTGTTCCCATCAAGCTACATAACCCCCTTTTTTAAAGGCTCATAGCTAAGTCCTAAGGCTTCAACTATCAACTTGGACGTGACTGTGGTGCTAGCACTAGAGTCAATCATGGAATTATGCAATAATTTTTTTACCCATAATAAGAGTTAGGAAAAAGTGTTTCAGTTTCGACTTATCTCTAACCTTGGTAGAGGCTTCCTCTGTGCTATTTGTGAGAAATTCGACAAGAGGTGATCGATCAATAGCCTTTCCCTTGAGTGATTTCTCTGTTGGATCAATGATTGGATCTTCGCAAAGAGCCTTTTGCAGCAATGTCTTCTACTCTTGAATAGCTAAGATATCCCAAAGGGACACATTAGTGAATGATTTTCTCAATTGTTCCACCACATTGAATGGTGGTGGATTTGAAGGATTTTGTTCCTTAGTCCTGGTTATGATAATTTCCTTCCGCGGTTGAAATTGTTGTGCAACTACAGAGGTACTAGGAGTTTGGTCGGAGGCACCTTTAGGCTGCAGGATGACTGGTTCGCCTGTAAATCTCCTCTTTGAGCGAGTGTTGTAATCAAACTGCACTTGTGGGGCTTTCGATGTGGATGCATCATTTGTGAACACTTCTTCTTCTTCCATCCATAAGAAGAGTGTGTGATCAGAAGCTATATTTGTTTCTTGCTCTAGGGACATCCCCTGCATTTATGGGGCAAGTACCACATTTTTCATTTGCAAAGAGGCATATACATAACCTCTAGGGTCTGACGCCACACCTTGGCTATGTTGTTCTACCACCTTTTGTTGTAGATTATTATGCAGGTAGTTTCAGGGCATATGTGCGTCGCTATGGGGAAAGCACCAGGGGTTGATGTCATCGACTAAATTTTTTTCCCTACTATTAGCTCTCTACTCGAGCTTGGGTGAGCACCTTACAGTGAAGTAGGTACTGGAACTATTTGATTAGTTGCTTGAGCCTACGAATTTGTGTGCGAGTGTCCTTGGAACTGGTTTTGCTAGTAAGAAGATCGTCTGCCTTGATAATTTTGGTAGGTTGGCTTCAGAGGTGCATAATGGTTCCGCTTGATGGTAGTTATTCATTGGCGATGGTTTGCAACATCTCCTTGACATCGCTCATATCATCCTTTGAAGAGCCGGATGTAGAAGCAACATTTTGTGGCACGTACATATATGTGTACATCGATTGGGGAGGAGCAGATGCGCTGGTAGATGTCATCTCCTGGGTGGGGACTAATATTTTGAGAAATATAGGCATAATGGGCCGAGGCAACAACTTCCCGGTGTCTATCAAATTGTTCTCCACCTTGACAGCAACATTGTATGCATTGGGTAGAGTGGTTTTTCCAAGAGACTATATCATCCTCGAGATGTCAACATTGATGGATTTCAAGTAGAACATAAATGCCAACTCATCCAGCAGGCGGATAGCAGCCTGGATTCTCTGCCAAGTTATATGGAACCGGGTGTTGAATTCAATCATGGCTTCATATGGGGCCTGCTTTATGATCACCAGCTGATGATATAGCGAAGACCTATCTCCATCATTCAAGAATCTTTCATAGAAAGGATCTCTAAGTTGATCATAGGTACCGATAGTATTAGCTTGCAGAGTGCAGTACTAATCCAATGCCTTACCCCTGAAAGAGGATGCGAGGAACCTTAGTGCTATATTTTGGTTGGTGACTCATTGCACCAAACACACATCTTCCACATCTTGCAGGTGTTCGGATGGTGTTTTTATGCCATCCCTGGTGAATTTTGGTATAGCTTTTAAAGTAGAGGCTGGGATAGGGGCCCAAATGGTAGGTGATACTGGTGCTACAAGGGGACTTTTGGCATTCCACACCACATAATTTCTATTTTCAATTGGCAACATGGCTGGTGGAGGGAGAGAGATGTTCACTATATGGGTTCCAGTTTGTACTATTCCTAGTGGCGGCACTAAAAAACTAGGGTTATTCATTGTTTGCGATCTAGTAATAGGTTGATGGCTCATACACCCACTTTAGATTTAAGTACATTTAAGTAGTCCCACCGGGCGTGCTAGAAAAAGAAACTGTTGATGCCAAAAAAAGACAACGTAACAACCTTATGGGAAACTCAGTTAATGGGGGGACCAATTGCGCTAAACTGAGTGACCTCTGAGTTTTTAAAGAACTGGCTTCTTATGTAATTGGAGTTTTGGAATGGGAAAAGGAAGTAGATATAAAAAATAAAGATTTAACTAAGGCGATACACCAAGATGTAGGTATAGGCACGGTAAATCTATCTTTGGGATGCGATTTAAGTCTCGTTCAACAATCTGCTAAGTTCCATAATAACAAAAATCAAAGATGAAAACCTAAATAATTTATCCAATAACATAAAATAACTCCCACACACATTTATTGAAAAGAAGAGTCAAAGACATGGTCTAAATTAGCAAACTTATATTGAAATTATAGAAGTTCTACAAATAAACAACTCAGTACAGTAATGTCACAATATAATTTTTTGTCATATAGCTTAAGAAAACAGAACGACCAAAGAATGGCACAATCTGCGAGTCTCATACAATAATCTAAAATAGTACAAAAAGGCCTAGTGTCTTTCCCAATTTTTTTTGTATCTTCTAAACTCATGTTTAGAAGGAAGAAGTAGTATATATAGAAAACACTCACCGCTTGGCGAGCTAGTAACATAAAAGATTCCCTTATCATGAACAATGATGCCTAGAGCAATGATTTCCCTTGGTCGTTGCAACAGAAAAAGATTTGAGCCATGGAACATGGTCACTTTCAAACTAGATGCATCCCCTCCAATGATGGCGGTGGTTCCAACAGAACATCATTTTGACATGTTTCGCTTACCTACTGAGGCAGTTAGGACACACAACAATTTGGTAGGGCTTGTTGCTTGCTCCTTCCTTCCCTTCAATGGAATCCCTGCAGAGGAGACATGTGGCAATAAGTTAGGGCTTGTGGTTCATCCCTCCATCCTTGCGATGAAAATCCACGTGGGGAAGACATGTGGAGAAGTCTTCATTGTTAGTGTTGATTGTGGGGTCTGCCAAAAAGTGAATGCATATAGATGCTATGTGGTGTGTAGACGGGGCCCGGTTGAAAAGAAAATGAAAGCAGTCTTCAAGTGCCCGTGGTGTTGACACGTGGAAGCATGGTGGGGCTCGAAAGAAAAGTGAAGGAAGAAATCCCTACAAGGAGTGCCTAGCAAACACGTGGCAGCAACATATGAAGTTCATCAAAAGGGGCCCCGAGGATATTCAAATATATAAGACATGGGTCGGACTTAGCAAAAATATAAACAACTTGAAGGGAGCTCGAGGAAATTTATATCCACAATAGCTTCTCTACAAGTTATGATAAAGTTCCACATTTTGGAGCCCTCTAGTAGGTTTTCCATTGTAAATTTTTTTTTGGTAATTGGGGAGTCCATAAATTTGCTTTGTATGATTCTAGCCCCACTTGGAAAATGGTTTGGAAAAACATTCCATGATTCTAGAATATAATTGGCAAGCATGATAATCTTCACCCACCATTTCTAAAACTCTACCTAATGAAAATAATATCAATAGAACAAATATCCATAATATGAATACCTAGTCAAACCTGGGGGGCATAGTTCCACATCCATATGTTGGTCCATCCATAAAGTACCTTAAAAAATTAGACAGACTTTTTCCTTAAAAGTGGTAGGAATTGTGTGGTGCGGGCTCAAAGAATAGCATTTGGAAATTGGAATGGAAGGATTCACCAAGTATTAGTCTTTGAAATAGGCGTTTCTTTTCAAAACATGTGTAAAGACTGCAAGTTTTTCTATCTTTGGTCATTCTAGACATCTATTCATATGACATTTAGAGTCTGATTTATGTGCAAGGTGCAATGTTTTCTACTCCACCAAATTCTCTTCGGTTATTTGTTGCCACACTTTGGCTTTTTATGACACTACACCTACCTCTAAAATAATGATATTTTGTTGTTTTCTATAAGTCATTTAGGGGAGAGTATCCTAAAGTTGAACATCCTAATTTTGTGCTTCTCAAAATCTTATGTGATAATTAAAAATCACTCTCAATTTTTTACAACTTACTTGGCAGGTCTCCTGTGTACTTTGTGTTTTGAGTACTTAAAAAAAAAAAATAGAAAACTATTTACGAATTATTTATATTGAAAAATGTATTTTATTTATAATTGTTGAATTTTTATTTTGAAATCTATAATTGTTTTGTCACATAATTATGTACCAATTATTTTGAATATTCATTTATGTAACTTTTCTTTTCAAACTGATATATTTCATTGTTCAATAAAGTGTTTGCATAACTTGCCCCTAGAGTATTCATTTTTTATTCGTTGTGGTTAATAGAAAGCTCTATTCAAGTTGTTTACATTAAGAGAAGTTATTTTACATGCTCTCTCAATCCTTTTACTCGTATTTTAGTATATAATTATTTTTGTCTCATAATCATGCACTAGTTGTCTTGAATGTTCACATATGTAATTTTTTGTTCCAAATTGAAATATTGTATTGTTCAATAAAGTGTCAACAAGTGTGTTTGTTGGAGGGGTATAAATTGTTGTATAATTTCTAAGGGTTTGCATGACATGATTTTAGTGTTTCTTTTGGTCACTTATTCTCTCTTTCTAATTTATGGGTGTCATATTTCTTCAATCAAATTGCTTATTCTAATTCTATTGAATTGTAAACATCATATCATTATAATACATAGAAACTAAAATTGAAGCAATTCCTATAGTACAATAGGTAAGAAGTTACTAGACTTGCATAATGTCATGCCTAACCTACCGCCTTCTAATCCAAATAGTTCCCCTCAATGTAGGATTCAAAATATTGCTTACAACCAACATTTGGTAGCAATGTACATGCATTTAATAGATTCACTATCTTCTACAAATAAGTATTGAAGAATATTTTGGGAATAAAGGAGTACTAACTTATGGGTAATATTTTATCCTCTTTGACTAATTTACACATTTATTGACTTATTTTTATATATTCTTATTTTTCTCTCTTCAACTAGGTATTAAGTAGTATAAAGTTTCTACCCTTATTCATGATTTCTTTTGGCTCCATCAAGCACCTACCAATGAGAGAATTTGGACCAAGATATTATAAAAGGGGTGAGACACATCAATATTTATGTATCTACTTGTAACCCAAATGATGATGGGGGAAGAAACTCAATATTGCACTAAAGATACAATCAACTTTAATAAGCTATTGTAATTTTTTTTTCATGTTCAAGGTAGACAATGTGGTTGATCCTAATATCTATACCCAAAAGTGTTGTCACTTATTGTTAAAATCCCTCCTTGTAGTATGTAGTAGGTCCTTTGTGTATTTGAAGGGACCAAGAAATATTGTGTCATGTTATTGTATATGATGATGTGTGTGTTACAACTTCAACATTTATTGATACATGTGTGGATAGAATTTAATCATTGAAATTGATGAGATTAATTGAAGTTAAACAAAATTGGAATTTTGTAACATCTTTCACAAATAATAATTGAGGAGAGATGTGGTTTTAGTAATTATTTATGTCAAAACATTATTTTTGTATTGATCAAAGCAAAAGAATTTACAAGAATAGAGCTACCAAAAGTAGCTGAAAAACATCAAACTATACAATAACTGTACATCAACAAACCTAGAAACTAAAAAAGATAATAGCCATTACATACAACAAACATATTATCAGAACTAAATAACATTTTATAATGATCAACTTTATTGTCCAACTGAAACTTCACTATTTGATCTTTAATCTGCTATAACTACTATTTGGCCCTCACATTCTTCTTGCATATAACCTAGATCTGCGAAAAAAGGACAGCCAACTGAAGTCATATGTCAAATTAAAGCATAGAATACGAGCAACCTAATAATAGTTGTTAGAAAACATTGCAACACATCTATTTTTCCATATATTTTTCAAAACAACATGCCGAATAGAATCAGCAATCACATCCTTTTGTATGCCAAAACCAAAAACAGCTTCTTTCCAAGTCAAATCGTGATTAAAAATAGCTGAAAAATCTCTGAAAACATTAAACCATTGCCAACTTGGCTCATAGACATTCCTATTAAAGAATTAAATGCTTTTGGATCCTTTTATAAAGATGAACTCCTTTTATATAAACCATTCCACATGTCATTAAATTGAATCTTCATATAAGACGTTGCTTAACACAACATAATTATTATATTGAACAATATATTATAATCATCTTTATAGATTATAAAAAATCTAATTCTTAGTATACAGTACTAATTTATTTGAATTAAAAAAAATCATAAACATTGTTAAGAAATTAACAACATGAATTTTCCACCCTCCATATTATCAAAATCCAAAAATATATGCACAAGATAATCTGATCTGAAGAGATACATCCCGTGATACCTTCCCTTACACCCCCGGCACTGGAAAAGGCCAAAAGGGAAACGTTGATTTTGATGCAAGTTGCAGGCCATACAAGTCAGCTCTGGATAGGATCAACCCACCTGCAGACTGTGTGGTACCCAAGATTTCAATCTCAATGTGACATTCAAATGACTGTAAACTCCAAAGAACGTCACGGATGGGCATTTATTTCGGGCAATTTGCGGACCCTACCTCAAGACTAAGGCCTTCTGCTTGCACACAATGTTTACCTAGAACAGATTTTGTCTTAGACGGTACATGATCAACTCTGCAATTGCGTGGCAGTTGAAAATTAATTAATAATGATTGAAAACAATAATCTTCAATAATCAAAAATCTTGGTCATCTATTTGTCTAATTTAAAATTCTTAAAAAATCTCCTAAAAAAATCAACATTTAATCTTACCCATTCAAATCATTAAATTAACTTCTAACCATTTAATTCCAACCAATTAAACATTATATTTTAGTCAATTCTAATTCGTAGCCATCAATTCAATCATCTAAGTCCTATCCATTTATTTCCAACTATCTTCTATCCAAATTCATATCAACTTTAAATCTCAACCATTCACTTAAACAAATTAATCTCCACCCTTCATACACCAACTACCAACATTTAATTTAGTTTCCCTTTCAAATCCAAATTCCAAATTTTTCTTATTCAATCCTATCCATACATTCTAAATCAATCTGAACCCTTCATTTCTCTTATCTCTCATCTCTATGTAATCCTCATCCCTCAACCAAATTTATCTTGAATTAAGAAATAAGAAGAATCTACTGAAATAAATATACCTCATCGAATTGCAAAAACAATCCAACATCAAGCTTGTTACAACCATATCCATTTCACACACTAGATTTACATTAGTTTATAATTTTTCAATTCAAATTCGCATTCATTGTTCACTAAATCAAAAATAGAAATAAAGATTTGAAACTGGATCCACTTTTTTTTTTTTTTCCATATATTTTCCTTCATTTACTAAATGAATGGTTGAAGACCAATAAGAAGCAATGACTTAAACATGACTTAATAGCAATGGAATCATTTTAGCTATCCACCATTTCTAAAACTCTACCTAACGAAAACAATACTAATAGATCAAATATCCATAATATGAATACTCAGTCAAACCTAGGAATTTTCTTTGGAGGGCGAGGCCCCACCTCCATATGCCGGTCCATCCGAAGGAAGCAACACGGAAAATACCTTAAAAAAGCAGGAAACTTTTTTCCTTAAAAGTGGTAGAAATTGTGTGGTGCAGGAATTTTCAAAGCGTAGCATTTGGAAATTGGAATGGAAGGTTTCGCCAAGTATTAGTCTTTTGAAATAATACCGTCCCTTACACGCCCAGCACTGGAAACGTTGATTTTGTTGCAAGTTGTAGGCCATACAAGTCAGCTCTAGATAAGATCAACCCACTTGCAGACTGTGTGTGTGGTACCCAAGATTTCAATCTCAATGTCACATTGAAATTACTGTAAAGTACAATGAACGTCACGGCTCGACATTTATTTCGGGCAATTTGCGGACCCTACCTCAAGACTAAGGTTTTCTGCTTGCACATAGTGTTTACCTTTTTATATCATATGAACAGATAATAAGAGATATAAGATTTTCAGAATATGAAAGTGTTTGTTTTCTGGATTTTATTGTGTATATTTTTTTCATCATCATTTCGGATCACACTTGTGATCCATCCATCATCATTTTTCTTTTGTAGCTCTTTTTTCATCCTAATAGATCATAGAGTGTGACCCAAAAGTTGATGCAAAAAAATACAAACAATAAAATCCAAATCCAGAAAACAAGCACTCTCATTATATATAGTCAGTGTAACTTATTATTCAAGAATATAATTAAAAAATTATAAATTAAAATTATATAAAGTGTTTCTAAAATGCATTAAATTTTGTAATAATCATTTAGAAGTTTATATGGATATAGTGGGAAGCTTTTATGAAATTTATAAATTAATTAATAGGGAATATATAATTTTAGTTGAATTTTGTTAAAGTTATTTTGACATATCATAAAGGAGTTGTTCTTGAGACATTTTTATTTGGGAGGCTTTCGGTTAAGAGAATTTTCAAATAATATTAATGAAATAGAGAGCTCAAGAATTTGTTTTCTTTGACTAATCTTTTTGATTGTAACGAATTGAAAACTTTACCCAACTTAATGGATCATTTATCCTTTTAGCTAGTCTTAAAATTGTCTATTATTATGAATTCAATTTTTTACATGAGTCTATAGATCATTTCTTTAATTAGTCTTGATATTTATAAATATAATAGATTATGAAAATCCTATATGAAATCTATACACTAATTGATAGAGAATCTAGAAATTTAAATTGAAGTTTGCATTATTTCTTAAAAAAATTTAAAAAAATTCCTCTAAAAAAATGATATTACATACTAGAAGTTGATCCAACATTGTTTGGTTTGACATTCAAAATCAACATGTACAAGCCCATCAGTCATAGCGTACACATGTGACGCTAGGGGAGAGGAGTCAGAACATCTGTGGGGTCCTGAACGTGCGATAGGACTGGCATGCATTAGGGCCCATAGTGGTACACCGCTCCTCCAAATCATAGGAAAAAACACATTCATAAAAAAATAATTTAAGCCCAAACATAAATCAGATAATAAATGCATAGTTTATCATATATATTTGTTAACAAAATAAGTACAGGCTAGCATCAAAACAAGTCTAAGTGTATTGAAAGTATATTTGACATATCACTGACAAGATCTTGGGTACTCATAAAAGAGTTGTATCATAAAAGTAGATCCCCTTCCCCATAAACATTGAAACCCAACTATCACACCAACACAACACTCCCTTACAGATAATGGACATCTATACAATAAAATAGACCTAGGTACACGTCAACACTATTCAAACCTATGTGTCCCATCTTTGACCCAAATGATAACTTATTATAACCAAGTTTCCCACAGTAGTAAGACCAAAATAACGTGCATAAGAACATGAGACCTACAACACATATCAGTAGGAATCTGTCCCATCTCGCCAAATGGAATACGCATATACTGGTCACTTCACCTAAAAACCCACCCTTGTCCACAAAAACAAGTTGTAAGGCTGCCATTCTTCATGAAAAAAGTTATGGAAACAAATGTAAAATATTCCACCAAACCAATCAACTCATAAATTAATGGTTGAAACCAATCAAATCTACAATTTATATCATTCAAATTTCAAATTTGAAAGAAGACATGGCTTTAATATGCCATACCAAACAAGCATCAAATAGATCACAATATTTCCCAATTCAAATAACTATGAAAACCTTCAAGGCTTCACATATTCTGGAGTGAGCAACATAAGAAAAATAGGAGTGACAATCATAGAATTGACCAACATAACAAGAAGAGGAGGTAGCAACATAGATTCTAGACTAGCAACTTCCATATTGTTCCAGGTATTCCTCTACATTGAGATTATTTATGTAATTTATGCTTGTGAATGAGTTGGTCATGCACAAAAGAAGCAATATTTGTTAAACTCTTATTGTTTTCCATTTGTAAGCTTTATATTGTTCTTCATTACAATAATTAAAGTCATAGGTTAGCAATTGTGTTTCCCTATAGGATAAAATGTAAGTGTGGTTTCCAGATTGTTGTGCATGAGTATGTTTATATTGTACATGCCTTTAAGATAAGAGATTTCTTAAGCTCTGACTTATTGTTTTCTATTTGTAAGCTTTATATTGATCTTCATTACAGTCATTACAATCATAGACTAGCATTTTTGTTTCCGTACGGTTTATATTACAATCATTACAGTCATAGTTAAATAGTTGTATTTTCCTGCAATAAAATGTAAGTGTGGTTCCCAGTTTACTATGTGTGAGTATGTTTATGCTATACATGCCTTTAAGATATGAGATTTGTTAAGATCTCACTTACTATTTTCCATTCGTAAGCTTTATATTTTTCTTCATTACAACCATTATAGTCATAGGTTACTAGTTGTGTTTCTCTATGGTTTATATTGCAACCATTATAATCATAGTTAACTAGTTGTGTTTCCCTATGATTTATATTGCAATCACTACACTCATAGGTTAGTAGTTGTGTTTCCCTACAGTTAAGATATGGGATTTGTTAAGATCTCACTTGTTGTTCTCCATTCATAAGCTTTATATTATTCTTCATTACAACCATTACAGTCATAGGTTAGTAGTTTTGTTTCCCTACGATTTATGTTGCAACCATTACAGTCATAGTTAAACAATTGTGTTTCCCTATAGTTTATATTGCAATCACTACAATCATAGATTAGTAGTTGTGTTTCCCTACAGTTAAGATATGAGATTTATTAAGATCTCACTTACTGTTTTCCCTTCATAAGATTTATATTGTTCTTCATTATAGTCATTATAGTCATAGGTTAGTAGTTGTGTTTCCCTACTGTTTATAATACATAACCATTACAATCATAGTTAAATAGTTGTGTTTCCCTATAGTTTATATTAAAATCACTATAGTCATAGGTTAGGAGTTTGGTTTCCCTATGGTTAAGATATGAGATCTATTAAGCTCTGACTTACCATTTTACATTTGTAAGCTTTACATTGTTCTTCATTGTAGCAATTAGAGTCATAGGTTAGCAGTTGTGTATCTCTACAGTTTATATTGCAATCATTACAGTCATAGTTAAATAGTTGTGTTTCCCTACGGTTTATATTGCAATCACTATAGTCATAGGTTAGCAGTTGTATTTCCCTATGGTTTATTTTGCAACCATTACAGTCATAGTTAAAATGTAAGTGTGGTTCCCAATTTTTTGTGTATATGAGTATGTTTATACTATACATTCCTAAGAGATATGAGATTTGTTAAAGTTCTATAACTTACAATTTTTCATTTCATATGTTTTTTCCTTCATCAAAGTCATGTTATTAGGTGTGTTTCCCTTGTTTACAATGTAAGTGTAGTTCCCAATTTGATGTGGGTAAGTCTACATGCCTATGAGATGTAGTCATGGGTTATCAATTTTTTTTCCCTTACATACAATGTAATTGTGGTCCCCAATGCCTAAGAATGCATATTCTGTGTTTGTCACTCCTCTTTTTCTTATGTCACTCACTGCAGAATAAGTGAGTTTTTTATATAGGTGTTGCTCTGTTTGTAAATTTTTTACAGTATTTTTGAATGTTAATGCAACAAACTAAAAATAAAATACATACACAAACTAATTATTCTTCTATTTAAGCATCATTGTCTTCGTACATAAAGAAAAATGTCATTGAATGTGAAAGTGTCTTCCTATTATTGTTAGAAGAACTTAATATATGTTGGTTTCCCTTCTTGGTTTTGATTGTACTTATTCTATGTAGATGACTAAGCGTAATGGAATAGTGACCTGTACTACAACCAAAAAAGAAAAGAGCCATGAAACGTTTGCCCTCCCACAAATGAGGGGCTAAATTTCCCCTAGAAGCAAATCCTGTTACACCAGTAGTAGAGAATTCTACACCTCGAATACTGCAGAATGGATTTCCTACACCTCAAAGACCACAAAAGGTAACAACACAACAACAAATGCGGTCATCAGAGGACATGAGAAGGGAACTCTATGATGTAGAGGAAAATGACATGTCAATAAGGGGAGCTTCAAAAAAGTGGAAAATCCCAACAACCACACTCTCCAAATGGCTAGGCGAACTAACAAAAATGTCCAAGAAAGGTACGCCAATAGTTCTCACTAAAGAGGAAGAAAATTTGATTGTGGAATGGTGCAAGGAAATGGTTGTGGTTGGCCATGACCCTGAGATAGTCAATATTTGTTGGAAGAATGAAGAAGGAGACCTCTGGCTTCTTGTCTTTGTTGTCATTGATGCCAATGTATTATTTTATAACTGATTATCTGCCCATCTGGTAATTTATGTTTGTGCTACTTTGATATGATAATTTGGTTCAGAATCACTCTGAAGTGTATGCTAGATCATTTAATTTTGATATTTTCTTCAAGAGTTTTAGATGCATTTATGATAAGGGAATCAACAATTTTAGTTGAATTGGTTGAAAGATCTGAATGAAAGAAGTTTTCCTTATAGTTTTTGAGGTGCTTCTCTCTTAGTTGACTTGTTCATAAAGTACACATTTCATGACAGGCTTATTCTTTAGGTCCAGGCTGACCTAAATTGTGTCTTGCATTCTTGGTTTAGAGCGCCAAAGAAGATTTGTTTTGTGGTCGACAAGATATTTTGAGTTATGTATGCTTACATCCAATTAGATCAACCTAATTGATGTATGAACCATGTGTATAATGGAATATCCTTAATTTGAGCATATATATTTGAGATATACATAGATGCATAAGTAGTGACATATTGTGAGATAAAGAAGGTGTGATAGTGCAAATGTATGTGATAGAATGATGTTGTGAAGTGAGCTCTACTTGAGTAATAGTTGTTGATAATTGTTGCTACAAAATGGTGTAAAATATTTTCTTGAGGTTAATTGGAGCTATATTAAGCACTTAGAAGGTGCATTCCTTTCAGTTCACTTTTCTGTTAATAAGCCATATCTTTATGTATTTTGATGGTAAGCCATAACTTTTGTACTCTAGTTGTGAGCCTTTCAAGGATAGTGTGTCTTGACAGTGTGCCATGTAATATTTTGTAACTGGTTATAATATATTGTGAGTTAATCCTCACCATGGTTTTCCCCACTTTGGGTTTTCCACATAAAATTCCAGGTGTCTATGAGTTGTGTGATGTTATGTTCATTTCCAAGTCTTTACTTACTACTACAGCAAGATATATTGTTATAATTGGATGGTTAGTAATCAATTAGATTAGTAGAATACTAATTCACCCCCCCCTCAGTATTTTGTGTGTTCAATAATTGGTGTTAGAGCTTGATTCCTTTTGAGAAGCTTAAAAACTTAAGGAAGATCTTGAAGTTTGAACACATGGCTGATAAAAAGTACCCTATCCTCCAAAAGTGATCTCTACAACTGAGGAACTTCATGTTACTCTTAAACATCTAGACAAAAGTGAAGATGATAAAGAATCTCTGAAGGGAAATTAGAAAGAAGCAAATGAATGCATCAGGAAATTAAGAGAGCAAATCAAGAAATTTAAAGAAAGGCATAGATAAGTCAATGATCAGTTGAAGAAGGCTAATAAATACATCACCAGACTAAAGTAGCAAGTGGGAGAAAAAAAAAGAATGGAAGAATGTCAGAAAGCCATAATCCAGAGAAAAATTGATGAATGCATAAAGCTTGAACAAGAAGTGGTGAAACTAATATTTGACTTAGTGAAGGAAAGAGCTCATGAAGAAAAATTTAAGACAAGTACCACAAAGCTTGATGAGTTGATTGCATTTCAAAAACTAGTTTAGGATAAAAGTGGTCTAGGACTTGAAGAAGGACAAAGTTCAAAGGCAAATCAGGGTTTGAACAAAGTGAAAACTCAAAGGAAGAATCAAAGCAATGGAAGGAAAATCAAAAATTATAGAAACAATACCAGAAGGATTCCTATTCGACAACCTAATGCTCAAAGGTAACCATCATTCAATGGAATTTGTTTCTCATGCAATAAATTTGGTCATAGGGTGACAGAATGTAGAAGTAGAATGAATCAGAATGTTGGATTCTTTATTGGACAATTATTTTCTTGCACAACAAGTTTGGGCATAAAGCTATAGAGTGTAGAAGTCAGACAATGATGAACAGATTCAATATTGGTAGCATGACTCAATCTTTTCAAGGCTATTGCTATATATTTTATGCTTTTGGACATAAAGCTAAACAATGCAAATCAAGGATAAACCCAAATCATCTTGGCCAGAAACAAGTTGTGTGCTACACCTACAATAAACTAGGACATATTTCCAAATTCTATAGAAACAAAATTGAGAAGAAACTTGATCCGGAACAAAAGAACAAATTATCTATGAACAAGGTGGATCCTACTGAAGTAAGAAAATAAATGAAAAAGAATTGGAAGAAAAAGGAAGAACCCAAGAATAAGGATGAGTCAGATGCATCTCTACCGACACCTAGTGCAAATGCTTCTAAAAACTAAACTCAACAATGGTTTTAGGGGGAGTAGTGACAGAGAAATCTAACAAACCACCGACATAAGAAGTGTCAAGCAATGACACAAGGATAAATGGTGTAAAGTGTCATCCTAAAGATGTTGAAGATTGTTTTGGTAAAAAACATGTAAATCTAATGAATTGCAGAGCATCTTAGGGTTTACAGTGTATTCCACAAAGTTTTTATCAACTTTTTGAAGTTGGAGCACATTTAATGCAAAATTAAGAAAAAAATTGTAAAACATAAAGTAAGAAATCAAGTCGAATTAAGTCACATTTACAAATTGGAAGGAGTAGAGCGAGCTGAAGAAAGTTGTAAAGTGATTTAGAGAAATTGTCATCAAACCCTAGTTTTTGACAAAGCATGAAAAGGTATTTACTATTATCTAAACTTTGTGGGTTTTAGTTTGAAGCTACTTTATAGTTAATTTGAGGAAAAGAAATGGCCACTCTTACTATTCTAGAAGTTTCCGAGAGACCTCGACCTAAATTTATAAGGTATTTTGCAAAAGTCTTTGAAATGGACCACTTGGGTGCATTCTCTCACATTCCAATAAACCATTCCAGTTAATGTTTTACCCACTGAAGACACTAGAACATACATTCATGGAAAGTTGGAAGAATTTAATCTCCAAGAACTTAGGGATTTATGGACAGAAGAATTGAGAGGAGATGATCACTTTGTAAAACTTGAATATGAAAACCTAGTATGGAAGAAGTTGGATGTGTGGAATTGGTTCCCTAACTTTTCAAATGAAATGGACTCTAAATTTGTTAGGATGCCACTAAGTAGGGTGCATGCTAAATTTATGTGGACAAGCGTAAAAGGGTTAATCACCAAGGAAGTGATTCAAGCTATAACTGGTCTTTGTGCCACTAAACCTTTGTCAATGTTGAAAGTTGTGAAGAATGATGCAGTTATGAAGCTAACTGGAGCCACATTTGATGGGAGAGCTTTGACTACTAGTCCTATCACAAACCTAGCTGTGAAGTATGTTGCTATCATGATTGGACAAAAAGTATATTTCACCAATCAAGGGAATTATGTTTCTACCATATCAATTCATACTGCATATGAAATGGTAGTAGATGGGATAGATTATGATCAATGTGAGCTACTCCGACAGTAACTTATGGAGAATTTGAGCTTGATCAAAACAAAGAAACACTCCTTTAAGTTTGGTACATTGGTAGTTTTTCTACTATTTTACTTTTTGAGGTCTGAGTTATTGGGATGAAAGAACATCATATGGGAATGCAACAAGCCAATTTCTCATCAATTTTTGAGCACTTGCATAGTCTTGGAGATGTTGGAGCACAGAGTAATGCATTAACTACATTCTTTGCAATTTTTTTAGAATGATATGCATGAAAGAGAAAGGGTTCCCAAAAGCCTAGTAAAATGGTATGCAAAGTACATAACCTTTCTTGTGAGTACTGATGAATGCAACATGGAAACAATTGAACCCAAAGCTCTCTGGATAGAACCATTGGGATATGAGGTTGATGAACAACTTGTTGACAGGTTTATTGAAATGTTGTTGAGTAGTCCAAGGGACCCCTCTCTGCCCCAACATGGAACTTATGAAGAGAAAGCTAAAGAAGTGCATTTAGAGACTTCTGCATCGCATAGAGCAAAAACAATAAGAAAGAATGTTGAGGAATTCTTCCAAGGGACATTCACTAAAGAGGACATTGATGAATTGAAGGAAGCTATTGATGAGAGGAAGTCCAAGTTTGCCGAACTTTCCTCTGGACCTAGGAAATTTGGAAGAATATCTTCTACTACTGGACCTACTTCCAGTGCTACTAAGATAGAGAAAGGAAAGAAGAAAGAACATAGTACTCTGACATCAATTGATGTACGTACCTCCACCAGACCTAATACTCGTGCTTCTAAAAGGAAGAACATACCCCCTGCTGTATCATTTGTTGCTCCTAGAAAAAGAAGAGTAAAGCAAAAGGAAAATAGGAATTGAAATAAAAGTGATGTAGTACAAGAAGAAATTGATCTAGGCATACTAGAAAAGCATCATTTGAAAATAAACAAAAGAAGGAGAACTTCTTCAAGTAATGTAGAAATAGAAACCAGAGTCAATATTTCTATAGATGAAGAGACAAAAGAAGAAGAAGACTCTTTTAGAATTCACGTGCATGAAAAGAAAAATGAACAAGGCACATCTGATCCTAAGGAAGACATACCTACCTCTACTCCGGTAAGTGATCGACCATCTTTAAATCTAGGTGCCTTAGTAAATATTATTATAGATGTTGAAGATCTTTTGTCGACTACCCAATTGTTTGATGAATTCAATGATGAAGATAACAAAACTGTTATTAATGCTTTCATTTAGTACATTGTTATTTATAATGTGAGTATGGAGACAATCCGAAAGAAAGTGACTAACAATGTTTGGAGAGTGTTAGTACAAAGAAGGCAAGAGGCTATAAATGATAATGACAAGATGAAAAATGATGTCTTGATCTTATGGATCCTCTTTATCTACAAAAGAGGCTACGAATTTATTAAAAGAATGTTCTACTTTTCTTAGATTCAAACAAAGAGTCAACATGCTTATGACTAAGGAAAGAGATAGTATAGAAAGAGTAAGATAGGAAAATCATGACATAATCAGAAGTTTGGCAAGAAATTATGGGACAAGAACCAGTTCTTCATCCCATATAGCTCAGGCATAGGAGCATGTTACTATCACAAAAGCAATGGATCATCCAATCTTGGAAAGTGTTGGTGAGATATATGAGGTTTCAGAGACTCCTACTCCTCCAGATGATACAAAGGAGACTACTAGTAAATAGTCTAAAGATCAACACGAGGATAATAGGGCCAGTAATGTACCTGAAGAACATCATGAATCTACTAGAAACAATGGTGAGAAAAGTAAAGATGAAGATGAAGGGAGCAAGGATAAAAAAGGGAAATGGTGATAAGGATGATGAGGATAAGGAGAAAGAAAGAAAAGATAAATCTTCTGGAAAATCTTCAGAAGAAGAGAAAGAAAAAGAAGAAGAAAAGGAAGAGGAGAAATAAGAGAATAAGGAAGAGGAAGTAAAGAAAGCCACTAGGATGAAAGAAATGAAGAAGATAATCTCAAAGCTACTGAGCCATCAAAGCCAATCGGAGAATCATTTGGAAGCACTCTAAAATGGTTACTAACAAGGCAACCAAGGCTACAACCCATGCTACCACCTCAGCTAGTCAAGTTGCCATCACATCTGGGCTATGTAGATTTTTTTCCAAGATTGCACCAAATTAGAAAATAAAAATTTGTGGCACATTTTTCAACTCTGTTACACAAAAAATTATTGAAGCTTATCAGAAAGGGAATGAGCTGATAAATGAAGCTATTAGGGCCTTGCAAGAAACAACTATCGGTGTTATCACTGATGATTCCTTAGCACTGATTGAGAATATAAAGTGTGTAGTTAATTCTTGTATGGAATATGCCTCAAATCTTAAGGCACAAACTATGAAAAAGGTGGAGATAAATCTTCTAGAGAAAAGACTACTAATTTTTCAAGATAAATGCGCAATTACGCATGATAGAGTGTTACAAAGTTTAAAAGAGGTGAAAGAAAATGATGTGGAAGCCTAGCTACTATTTGTTTATTGCATACAGTAGCCATTTTCCACTCGAGGTATCAAGGACTTAATGGACTCAATTGATTCTCATCTTGCAGATGCCTCTGAAGTGTACAAAGTTGCATATGATAGAAATTACATTGGTTGGACTTCAATTGCAGACCTTCAGAAGAACTTCATTCTACAAAGGAAAAAAGAAGATGCAATAAGATACTTTGGACAACTTGGAGATCTGGTAATGTCTAGACACATCTCCATATCAAGTGCCTTGATAGATGTAGAAATATTGGAGAAGATGAACATCATTCCTTCCACTCTGAAAGAGGGAGAAGGTTGCTTAGTGGAACTAGAATCTCTACATAAGTCTCTTACCAGGGTGAAAAGGATTTGGGATGATGGTAAGCTAGTGTGGGAAGAAATTCTCAAAGAACTACAAGGTTCCCCTAGCTCTTGATTATTTTTGTTTTCATATCCTCTGTCCTTAATGTCAAAGCGGGAGAAGGTTCTATGTGAAGAAGGTTCAGTGTAAATAATGTTTTGGTTTTAGTTTTATATTTTTGATAGGGGGAGTTGCATAATTTTTGCTTTCAAGTGAGTGTCACTTTTGGCACAAGTTGCCTTCAATGACAAAGGGGGAGATTGCCATGTTTCTTGGGATTGTCATCCCTATAGGATAGTTTCCTTATAGATTTGAATGTAATTTAAAAGGTGCCCATAAATATTGACAAGTTTCATAAGATTGTTTTGTCAAGATAGTAGATGGTTGTGACAAGTTTTATAAGACTATTGTGACAAGTTTCATAATACCGCCATACCAACAATAGCCAAGAAGACACGGTACAGTATAGCAGTAACATCCCACATTACCGCAAAGGTCGAGCAATAAATGTGTGGTATGGTTGTAAATCAAATACTTCTCCCTCATCCCCACAAGAGCCAAGAAGCAATGGTGCAGTGTAGTGGTAACATCCCACATTATAATGAAGGCTGAGCAATAACAGTTTGGGGTAGCAGTAACATCCCACATCACCACAAGGATCAAGTAAAAATGGTGTGGTATCATGGTTAAACTATAAAACAAAATATCACATTTCTTTGAGGCATTTTTTGAAACAGTTTGCTTGCCTTGTGTATATTGCTTCCACATTTTCATGTATGTCTAGTAGGGAACTTGTAACTGCAACATATTGTAAGGAAAGCTAGATGCAAAAATTCCTTCTAAATACCAATCTTACAGGGGAAAGTAATGCAGATGACACTTTTAATTTTCAATTATAGTTATAGTTCATTTAAGAAACACATACACAAGAACAAATAGAAAATTTCACACATAGAATTGAACACCTGATTTATGTGGGAAAACCCTTATGGGAGAAAAACCCACACACCAAGTAAAGTAACTTTGTATTATAGTAAAATGGATTACATACAATTGCATAACTTCACTTCCAGTGTTAACTCAAAATAAAGTTGCTCTTCACACTGTTACAATCTTCTTCGAGATATAATATAGAACAACACAAAAACTATAATTCAGTAGTCTTCGAACCACACCTTCAATCATATTACAAAGTGATTCAATATGTTTATTGGTCGCTTCAGTTCCTAAGACCATAAACATTTTAGATTCAGTTCACTAATCGTCAATGTTCAAACTGTATCGGGTCATCGGGGAGACACCTTCCATAGTATCTCCGATGACACCTAGTCCCAATGATGTTCATTCATTTTCCTTGTGAATCGTCAACTAGTCAGTAGTTGTCCCTAGCCAATTATCACTTTCCAACTGAGCAGTAGTCGGGTCCCACAATGTTGTTACTCATTAGTTATTCATCACCGTATTTGGGAGACTCCAAAACGTCTCCCTCTGATATAAGAAATTTCCTCCGAAAATACTTCAAGTGGTCCCCACTGCCTCCAGCTCGACACCACATCACTACCAGTCAACTTCCTTTAGGTATCAGACCATTGGTAGGACTCAAGTTAGTGTCATACCGACAGAACATATTCCCATCAATGATACTTCCTTTTACATTGTCGTTGATCCATTAGAGAGACACAAGGTAGATTCCTATCGATGAAGCCATGTCTCGGCTATAAGCCTTCATAACACTATGTCATGCCATCGATGAGACTCAGAGTACGATCTCGCCGATGTCAACAAGTCCTATCGATAGAAAAAACTACCAAGTCGGGAGAAATCTGAACTTCATAACCTCCAATCAGAGGTTAGGAATTTTCCAAAACCCACGATATGGTGATAACGAACTTGGTGAAAACATGAAGACTCATCAGACCATCATTGGGATAGTGAACAAGGCCCTGCTGATAGAGCTCTGTCAGGCCAATGAAGAAAGTAAAATACAAACCTGCAAAGGGATATTTAGCTAGTAAGCTTTAGGCACCATTTCCAACATGCTCCCACTTGACGAAGAACTTACTGGCTTCAACAAAACTGAGATTACTGAATGTCATAGGGCCCAAGGCCCATCGAATTGGCACCACCTAAATTTTTCTATGCTTACTGGTTTCATTAATGCATTTGCAACGTTTTCCAGAGTATCCACTTTTTCAAGACTGACGTTTCCATCCCCCGCCATATCCTGCACAAAATGATACTGCACATCAATATGTTTCATCCTAGCATGGAAATTTGTATTTTTCACCAAACAAATGGCACTCTGACTGTCACAACAAATAGTAATTTTCCCTGCATTGAACCCAATATCAGAACACAAATGTCTAAGCCAAATGGATTTTTTTAGACATGTGTTGCTGCCATATATTCTACCTCAGTAGTAGATAAAGCGACTACAGCCTACCACTTGCTCATCCAACTAACTACACCACCATTCAGCATGAAGATGTATCCACTGGTGGATCTCCTACTGTCAATGTCCCCTATCCAATTATAATCCACATAAGCTTGAATGTTGATGGATCTATGTGATCCAACTGAGTTACCATGATAGCATAAATCATATCGAGAGGTACCTTTTAAACATCTAAAAACTCTTTTCACAACATCCCAGTGTGGTCTACCTAGATTTTCCATAAAACGGCTAAGTACTCCCACTACTTGGGAAATGTTTGGCCTTGTACACACCATTGCATACATTAAGCTGCCAACTACACTTGCATAAGGAACTCTAGTCATGTCCTCCATCTCAATAGGAGATTTTGGACAATCCTCAATAGATAGCTTTGTTCCAGGCTGCATCACTGGAACAACTAGCTGCTTCTAATCAGTCATACAAAATCTCTCTAGGATAGTATTAATATACTTACTTTGAATGAGCCAAATCTTTCTACTAGCTCTATCCCATTTTATTTCCATCCCCAGAATATACCTTTCTACACCAAGATCTTTCAATTCAAACTTTGCAGACAACTAAGATTTTAGATTAGAAATCATAGTCTTACTATTTCCTATGAACAACATGCCATCAACATATAGGGAAATAATAAGTACTCGATCATTTTTAGTTTTGTAATACACACAATTATTAGATTTTGATCTTACAAATCCTAATGACAACACAAACATGTAAAAATTTTGGTACCACATTCTAGGCAATTTTTTAAAACCATACAGAGATTTTTTTACTTGCAAACCAGGTTTTCTTTACCTTTTTCCACAAAGTGCTCATGCTAGGACATATAAATTTCTTCTTCAATATCTCCATGAAGAAATTTTGTCTTCACATCCATCTATTCAATCTCTAAGTCACACGCTATTGCAAGTGACAAAAGAAATCTGATAGATGTCAGCTTAGCTACATGAGAAAATATTTTGTCATAATCAATTCCCTCTACTTGGGAATAACCTTTCGCAACCAACCTAGCTTTATACTTTTCGACACTACCATCCACACCAATTTTCTTCTTAAATACCCATTTGTAGCCAACAGTCTTTCTACCTTCAGGCAAGGGCACCAAATCCCAAGTTTCATTCTTTTTTAATGATGTCATTTCCTCATTCATAGCTTCCAACCAAGAATTTGAATTAGACATTTCTATAGCCTCTTTCATAGTCCTAGGCTCATTAGTGCTTGTAGTCAAAACATAGGCATAATTTACATCCAACATGGAAAAACCATACCTTTCAGGTTGTCACCTTTCACATGTAGACCTCCTCAAAGGCTGAGGCTAAGGTTGTGGTTCTTCTTCTTTAGAACTCTCAGAGCTCCTAGAACTCTCCTTAGCTTCAGGTACACTTCATAGGTCCTCTTTATCTGGAGTTCGAGGAATTTCAACTACTACTTCTTTTCCTTCTTTCTTGTTTGACTGCAAATCCGCTAAAGAAGGTTTCAGCTCTCAAAAGATTGCACTTCTGTTGTATACAACCTTTTCAGTCACAGGATTCCAATGTTTGTATCCTTTTACACCAATGTCATAGGAAATGAAGATACATTTGACAACCTTTTTCTCCAACTTAGATCCTTTTTCATTTGGCACAAAAATGTATGCTTCATAGCCAAAGACATGGATATGTCTCAGAGAGGGATTCCTACCAGAACACGCTTCCATAGGTGTTTTGTCAACAAGAGCCGAACTAGGTGAATGATTAATCAAGTAACATGTCATAGCCACAACCTTAGCCTAGAACTTCTTCTCCAGACCAACACTGCTCAACATACTTCTCACTCTTTCCATCAGTATCATGTTTGACCTCTCAACAACTCCATTATGATGTGGAGTATAAGGTGTAGTTTTATGCCTTTTAATCCCATGGTCTTTGCAATACCTTTTGAAATATGCAAAAAAAAATTCACCGCCATTATCCATCCTTAAGCATTTAATTTTCCTTCTAGTTTGATTTTCAACCAAGTTTTTAAAATCTTTAAATAGACTGAACACTTCTGATTTACTTTTAAGAAAGTATACAAATGCCCTTCTCGAATAGTCATCAATAAAAGAATCATAATATTTAGACTTCGATAATGAAGGAACATCCATTGGACCAAATACATTAGAGTGAACATAATCCAGTATACTAGAAGACTTATGAGGACTAGAGTAAAAAGAAACATGGTGTTGTTTTCCATAAACATAATGTTCGCAAAAATCAAACTCAAGGTTACAATCATCAAGCCCTTCTACTAGGTTTTTTTTTTCAAGGATTTTAAGCCTTTCTCTCCTATGTCACTGAGTCTATGATGCCAAAACATAGTTTTCTCTATTGGGAGTTTCACCTCCAAAGAGTTTGCACCCAGAGGAACCTCGTTCTGTTTCTCTACACGAGCATCCTTTTCTAACTTTATAGAGACTATTACATTGAATATCTTGTGCATCTAGCTTGTATAGAGTACCAACACATGCACCCCTATCCAGCACCATCGAGCCTCTTGTCATCTTACAACTACCACTCGAGAATGAAACTTGCACATCAACATTATTCAACTTATTAACATAAAGCAAATTTTGAGCCAGACCTGGTATGTGCATTACACCATCAATCCCTTTTATTCTTCTATCAAGGAATTGAATTCTGATTCTTCCTCGGCCAACAATTTCCAGAGATGAATCACTTTCCAGATACACCTTCCCACCAACATACTTTTCATACTTCGTAAACTAATCTCTGTGAGATGTCATGTGAAAAGATGCACCTAAGTCAATCAACCAAACATCATCTGATTCCTGAGTTGCCGAGACTACAATGAAATCATCTGAGTCACTTTGAGAAGAATCCTTATTTGAAGGGTTGTTCTTTTTCTTCTTCTTTTTCTCCTCTTTACAATCCTTCCAGATATGACTAGTTTTCCCACAATTCCAGCATTTCGCCTTGGACTTCTTTCCAAGAGAATTTGATCTCCCTTCAAATTTGGATTTAGACTTCTTGTCTTTCTTTTTGCCTCTCTCCTTTGATCTACCCCAAACATCAAGTGCCTCCTTGGCCATCTTAGAAGATTTCATTCGCATTTCCTCTGACAATAAAGAAGCAACCACATCTTCCATCTTAAAATTGGTTGTTGTACTTCCAATAGCCATCACTAGATGATCCCAAGTGTCAGGAAAAGAGCATCACAAAAGCATACAGTGATCTTTTTCCTCTATCTTCACACCCACATAAGCCAACTGAGCAATGAGCATATTGAACATATTCAGATGATCA
Organism: Sequoia sempervirens; assembly: GCA_007258455.2. NCBI lineage: Eukaryota > Viridiplantae > Streptophyta > Pinopsida > Cupressales > Cupressaceae > Sequoia > Sequoia sempervirens. The sequence goes on along the minus strand of VDFB02086081.1, from coordinate 380,598,682 downwards.
GCCACCGACGCCCCTTCCTCCATCTTCAAAGAGTAAAAATTATTCCTTAAGAATAGCTTATTCACCAAGGACTTTCCCTAATAAATGTCATCAAGCTTCTTCCATAAAGAAGATGCAGACTTCTCTTCATGAACATTCAAGAGAATATAGTTTGCTAAACAGAGTATTATCAACCCTTTTGCTTTTCTATCTGTGAGGTCCCAATCTTCTTGTTTCATGCCTGATGGTTTGGTTCCCATAACATCAATCCAGAGATCTCTATCAACCAATAGGTCTTCCATTTTGAGTTTTGACAACTCAAAATTGCTACCATTGAATTTCTCAATTTCTATCTTTTCGAATGTTCTTGTCATCTCAAACCTATAACAAGTTTTCAAATAGATTCTCCGCAAGACTCACTAAACAAAATTAGCAGAAAACACCTGACTTACCCACAAGGATAACACAACTGGCCAAGATCTGATACCACTTGTAAGGAAAGCTAGATGCGGAAATGTCTTCCAAATACCAATCTTACATGGGAAAGTAATGTAGATGGCACTTTTAATTTTCAATTACAGTTAGAGTTCATTTAAGAAACACATACACAAGAACAAATAGACAATTTCACACACAAAATTGAACACCATATTTACGTGGGAAAACCCTTATGGGAGAAAAACCCACACACCAAGTAAAGTCACTTTGTTTTACAGTAAAATGGATTACATACAATTGTGAACTTCACTTCTAGTGTTAACTCAAAATACAGGTGCTCTTCACACTGTTACAATCTTCTTCAAGATACAATGTAGAAAAAAATGAAAACTATCATTCAATAGTCTTTGAACCACACCTTCAATAACATTACAAAGTGAATCAATACGTTTATTGGTCACTTTAGTTCCTGAGACCAAAAACATTTTAGATTTGGTTCACCAACCGTCAATGTTCAAACTATATTGGGTCATTAGGGAGACACCTTCCACAGTCTCTCCAATGACACCCAATCCTAGCGATGTTCGTTCATTTTCCTTGTTAATAGTCAACCAATTAGTAGTTGTCCCTAGCCAATTATCACTTTCCAACTGAGCAATAGTCAGGTCCCACAATGTTGTTACTCATTAGTTATTCATCGTTGTATCAGGGAGACTCCAAAACGCCTCCCTTCGATACAAGAAAGTTTCTCCAAAAATTCTTCAAGTGGTCCCCACTACCTCCAACTCAACACCACGTCACCACTAGTCAACTGCCTTTAGGTATCAGACCTTTAGTAGGACTCAAGTCAGTGTCATACCAATGGAACATAGTCCCATTGATGATACTTCATTTTACACTATCGTTGATCCATCAGAGAGACACAATGCAGAGTCCTGCCGACAAAGCCATGTCTTGGCAATAAGCCTTCATAACACTCTATCATTCCATTGACGAGACTTAGAGTAGGGTCTCGCTAATGTCAACAAGTCCTGTCGATAGAAAAAGTTTCCAAGTTGGGAGAAACCCGAACTTTAGAACCTCCAATCGGAGGTTAGGAATTTTCCAAAACCCTTGACATGGCGATAATGAACTTGGTAAAAACATGAGGAATCATTGGATCATCATTGGGACAGTGAACAAGGTCTCGCTGATAGAGCTATGTCAGGCCAATGAAGAAAGGAAAGTACAAACCCGAGAAGGGATATTTATCCAGTAATTTTGAGGCACCGTTTCCAACACATATGACAAAAAAATCCCTTCTATTATGCTTTGATGGATGTCCCTTCGTTATTACTGGATATCTGATGTAGTGCACGTTATTATAGTGTAATCCTATTTTTTAGATTGTTTCATTTAGCTTCACCAATATTCTCCACAAGAACATTTTCCTTATTTAAAATGATGAAAATGGTTCACATCTCTCAGAACAATTTCTTTCGCAACAATCTTGGAGATGAATTTAGATGTAGTGTGAAAATCAGAACATACTCGAAGGTTCTTAACAACTCTAATAGTTGTACCAAGGGCCATTTTTAACAGATCAAATGTAATTGCTAACTTTTCTCTATGGTGGAAAATAAATGGTTCTTTTTTCTTTTATTCCACAACATTAAGTAAAAGTATCGAATCTAGAAATACCCTGCTACCTTCATTTTCCAAGCCAATTTATCCAATTTTGCATAGATCTCCCATGTGTGTGGATGTGATCTATCTCCTACACAAAAAAGCATGTCCCATTTTATGCCCTCAATCCAAATACATGCAAGTATCTTTTTAATTTCTCTATCTTTCATCAATCTCCTTACTATTTGAACCTCACCACACCTACCCGCTTCTACATAGATGTTTTAGAGAACATAAGTTGCAGCATTTTGAGGATCCAACTAAAAAAGAAGTGTTGCTGGAATACTCATCCTATATTCATATATGATCCATAGGTACTAAAGGTTTAACTGACATCTCAGTAATAATGTTTAGGGTGCCCTCAAGATAGCCAGCATGGGCACGAAGGTCAACCATGCACACCTAATGATAAAATATATATGTAATGAAATAAGGGTTACTGACATGTGAAGTATGTGCAACCCTCATCCACTAAACCTGCATGACTGCATGCATCTAGAACATGAGAAAGGCTTACAATGTCGATGTTCTAGAGTGCTTCATTAATTCAAAGATTTTGAGAGCTTCCTTGCAAAATCTGTTTTGTGCACATTCTGCAATCATATCATTTCATTCCATGAGATGACATCTCTTTGAGGAATTTTTTCAAACAATTCATTTTGTACTACATTTTGGTGTCAAATCTTTGGTAATTATGGTTTGTTTCATTACATTCAAATTCTAAATTCTAGGAAATTATAATAATAAATAGATTGATAGCTATTTGTATAGTGAAACTAGATCTCTTGGAAATTAACTAAAATATCTAGAATGATTATTTTAATTAAAGAGGATTTTGTGGTTATTTTGTAACAATGATTAACAATGATTTTACAGTGCAACTAGCTTGCTATTTTCATTCAAGATACAAGTCATCAAATTCAAGCATATACCAAGAAGATGGTACTCTACTTCAAACCCTCAACTCCACTTAGTTTAGTCTACTTACATGGGGATATTAAGGAAGTTGCTAAAAAATATATATATATCATTTTTTGTTTCTGTTCAGGAGAATCCTGTGAGATTCAATATGGCAGTGGATCAATATCTGGTTTCTTAAGTAAAGATGATGTCATAGTTGGGAAACTTGTTGTGAAACATCAGGTTAGTAATTTTTGGATGTTAAGGCTTCCTGGTTGGATATCAAAGATCTTTTCTCATTAAAATAATTTGGAATTTATGTATAAATGGATTCTTCCATGGTGCAGGTCTTTACTTAGACAACACATGTGTTGACATGTCCGATGGCACAACAACATGCAAACAAAATATTGCTATTTTGTTTCTCCTAAAAGAGAAAGACAACACATGGATATCTTAGCTCCCAAGGTCTTTATTTTGTTTCTCCTAAAAGAGAAAGACAACACATGGATATCTTAGCTCCCAAGGTCTTTGTGGTTGGTTCTCAACTGTGCTGATGTTGCTTAGTGGTCAATGTAACAGTAATGTTCAAGGGGCTTGCTACTGTTGAGCTTCTGGATTGTTCTAAGATCAAGCATAAATTCAAACCTATTTTAACCAGGGTTTTTAAAGAAACAAAAAAAGATGGATTAGAGCTTTGGAATAGAAAAGAATGCTAATTCATCCAACTTAACCAGACTTGTTACCTTTCAAGGAATTCCTAACTAAAACTGTAGAACAAAATTAACTTGTGACTAACACACAGTTTCATTCATTCATAGTGATGATTTCAACAATAAATTGCAAGTCATTATTTAAACAAAACACAAGATAAAACTTCATTCCTTGAAAGATTTTCAAATCAAATGATTAACTTAAGATAAATACCATTTTGAAGCATAAGATGAAGTAGATTTAAATCTGGTTGCTTCTACTATTGGTGAGACAGATAAGCAACATTTACAAATCTGGCAAAATCACCAGTGTACAAAAAACCTGTATCTTTAGACTGCTTCCATCTATACCAAGAAAACCAGAAGTATACATCTACTTTCTATGTTGAATCTAACTCCTAACTAAGAATACAAAAGAAGCTCCCTTTACTAAGAAACATGATGCAATTCTATCTCCTCTATCCTTCAGAAAATCCCTACTCTTCTAAATCTATATCTAGAACTGTCTACTCTATTCCTTTTCTATTTATGGTAACTTTTCTTTATCACTTCTAACTTCTATATGTGTGTATATGTTACAAAAAGGTAAAAAATGCCATATATAAAAGATGTACCAAAAAAAAATGTGTTGGCCCTTGTTTAGGGTTTACAAATATCTCCCTCCAGAAGGGTCGGCTCTCAGATCTTTTGAATAAAGTTGGTTATGCATTAAATGCGCATCCCTACTGTCCATATTGGTGAAGGATTGCCACCAGGAGAAACCTTCAGATCTTTTGCAACTACTGCATTTACTTCTGACCTTCATGTCCATCTTCGAACTCTAGCGGAGCCGCTTTGAATGCCCTAAAGTATTACCATTAATATCGATCTACCCTTTTGCCATTAGACCCCAGTTGTCCCTATGACTCACAACTTCCTTCTGCTTCCTTCAGCCCTCTTCCTGCTCTAGATATGTCCTTCTGCAAGTTTTTGGCATAACATACGACAACCGGCGAGACCTTAGGCGATATACCGCAGTTCCTCCTTCCATCAGCGAGACATCCGCATTCGACAAGACGTTATAGCAGGTGTAAGAGTTACAACGATATCTTTTTTCATTGGCAGGTTCGTCGCTATCGAAAATACTTTACATCAAGCCCCTCACCCTTTCGGTGAGACACCATCGAGTCGGCGAGATGTTTCGCCGAAGTCACCTTTCAATGAGACTCCTCAAGAAATATCATCATGTACATGACTTGATCCTGCAAAACAAGGTCTCGATTAGTTCCAAAAGTATATAAAATACACCATTATTTATCATGCCTTCAATTTTAACAAAAAGAAACCAAACTCCAGTGGAGGCAGAAGCGGGACCAAGATAGAATTAGAAACAACACCAACCTTCAAAACTGGCGGGGGCAGAACCAAGAAGAAATCGGAACTGGGGCCGGAGTCGGGATGGGAACAAGCCATGGAAACGACCATCATTTCCTAGTTTAGACCCCATCCCGGCTCCGCGTCCACAAAAGAAAACGCAAAGGCAAAACCCGACCAACCGACCAAGTGATCGAGATCGGGACAAAACAGATGAACACAGTGGAACCGGAATCAGGACAAAATCTGACCCTGAAACTTTTTGAAAGTTTCAGTTTCGGCTTCCACCCCGGTCCCGCCTCTGACGAAACTTGAAAGAAGACAAAGAAAAGGACGAGAAGGAGGAAAGATGAATGGGAGAAAGCACCACCCAACAAAAATACAAGGAACAAAGAAAAAAGAACAAAACTGGTGGAACCGGGATCAAGACAGAACCAGAATCTGAAACTTTCAAAAAAATTTAGAGTTCGGTCCCAGTTCCTATTCCAAGTCCGCCAGAACAAAACCAAAGGCGCAAGGAAAAAACAAAAGAGGCAGAACTGGGACCCGAGACGACCAGAATACAGAACTTGGAAGGAATTCCAAGTTCAGAATTAGTCTCAGTTCCGGGTCTGCCATAACAAAAGAAAAGAAAAGGCCCAAGAATGGAAGACGCTCCTAAGGCACATGACCCGAAAAACAAAGAAAGAAATAGAACAGAGGGACCCCAAAACGCCAGTCAAAAACAACCAATAGAGGAAATGACAACAAAAAAGAGAGTGGAGTCAGAATTGGGATGGAATCTAAATTCAGAACCTTCAACGAGTTTTTTGTCCAGATTCAGACCTGGACCCGACTCCACCAAATCGAAAGACGATAATAAAGGAACCACTGGAATCGGAACCGAAGACGGAACAAGACCAGAACTTGGATGTAATTCCAAGCCCGATACCGGTCTCGGTTCCGCTTCTGACATAATTAAGAAAAATGCCTAAGGCAGAAAACCAAAGGCCCCAAAAGACAAAAGAACAAAGAGGGACCCATTTTGTTCCAGAATAAAATGGGGCGGTTATGCAAGGCATAACAAATGGCGACTCGGCTAGGAAAATGGTTTAACCATTTTCAAGAAACTGAAGAATTCAGCTACCCAGAATCTCTGGTTTATGAACATCACAATTCTAGTTGGGTCAGTTTTAACAACCAAGGCTGAGCTAGAATCTCAAATGTAAACCAGCACTGGCTACCCCTGAATCTATGTGTGTGCTTGATTGTGCATCACTTTGTTATAAAGTTTTCTTCATCTTTCGAACAACAATGTGCAAGATTTGAGCTACCTGAGTTGATCCCCTTTAGCTGTTGCGAAATGATATCCCAGGCATTGCTCCGCTGCCAGTCAGGCATCCATAGCCCCGACGAAGATACCTCTAGTTTTCTCACAGCATTTCTCTACTGCCAACCAGGCGTCCATAGCCCCGGTAGAGATACTGGAATCACCCATTCTTATTGAGTCCAATTTTCTTTTAGATCATTTTTTTCTTTGTTCTTTCCTCTTGGAATTTCAGATATTTCATTCATCATTTTTTTTTCAATATGTCAAATGTCTAACATCTGTTCTGGGTTGAAAACTACCATGAACCTTATAACAGCACTTGGGAGATCAAATTTTTCACTCAAATCTTTCAACACTATCATCCTAGGACAAATATACCATTACAAGAGGAGATGATCTTGACGATTTGTGACAGATTCAGAGGGAGCTAATGAAGGTCATTTACTTTGCACCTTGTTTTCAAGACTTTCCACAACTCCTGTTGACAATGGGCATAAAACAAAGAATTTAGGGAAAAATCACCCAATCAGCAACCCTGAAAATATCTAAACTACTTCTCTCCTAATAACCAAAAGTATACCTTAGATAACAACCCACCATTTAAAGATGGAAAGAAAAGATGAAACCCCAAAGAACAAATAAGACAGAAACAAAAGAACAAAGGAAACAAAAGGATAGAAAGAAAGAAATGACAAACAACATCATAACTATTTACAAACAGAAAAAGCAAGCTATTTACAAATAGGAAACAAAAAAATTATTTACATAAAGAACATCAAACTATTTACACACAGATATTATATACAAACAAAAATTATTTACATAGATGCACCGCCCAACAGGCCTACCAACTTCATGACTCAAAATAGTGTTTAAGGAACTGCCCATTGACAGGCAAGGGAACAGGTTCTCCCGTTAAACTGCTCAGTCAAAAAGCATTTTCTCCTAGGATCTCAACAATCTGATAGGGACCCAACCAGAGCTTATCAAATTTCTGGTGACTAGCCTTCTTTTCACTAGGTTTATCCCATAACAACACAAGATCTGATATCCTGAAAGTCTTGACTTTGGCTCTTTTGTCAAACCATCGCTTAACAACAGCCTGGTGTCCAAAGAATTGTTGCAAGGCGGCATCTCTTTGTTCTTCTAATTTCAACAAAGCAACTAATCTTACTTCTATCCTATTGTCACTAGAGTAAATTTTTTGCATGAACTCAAGGATAGGTATTTGCAGATGGATAGGGAACACAGGCTCTTGGCCATATACCAGCTTGAATGGTGAGGTCTTTAAAGCAGCCTTAATCCTAGTTCTATCTGCCCATAACGTGAATCTTAGCTGGGTATGCCAGACCCTAGGGTTGTTTTCTAACAATTTTTTAATTACCCCTAAGAGATTCTTATTGGTTGATTTTGCAACTCCATTTCCTTGTGGTTAATAATTTGAAGAATATTTTAAGACAATTTTGTGATCATAAGCCCATGAAATGAATTCAGCAAAAGAAAAGGAAGAGCCATTGTCACATACCAATGCGAAGGGTACCCCAAACCTAGTTGTAATGCATTCGGTGAGGAACTTGATCACTACCTCTGTTGTGCTATTCTTGCAGGGTATAGCCTCTGTCCACCTTGTGCAGTAATCAATGGCAGCCAAAATGAATTTGTGTCCTACAGAAGAGTTTGGGTTAATTACCCCAATAAAATCTAGTGCCCACTGGGCAAATGGCCTTACCTCATAGACGGGTTGCAGTGGCATGGCTGAATGGTGTTCTTTTGACACAAAGATCTGACATATGTGACATGTTCTCACATGTTGATGGGCATCTTTGAACACACACGACCAGTAATAACCAGATCTGAGGATCTGGTGTGCCAATGAGTCTGCAGAACCATGACCTGTGTCGTGTTTCCCATGGAATTCAGTGATCATGTGCTTAGCCTCTTGTTGATCAAGGCATCGTAGGTACACTCCTTCAAAATTCTTCTGGTATAGTAACCCTCCTTTAAGCATATAATGAGAGCTCTTCATTCTTAGCGCTCTCCTCTGAGTGGCGTTCATTCCCTCTAGACATCGATTGTTGAAAATGAAATTGATGATATCAGCATACCAAGGGTCATTGGAGAAGGATTGAGTGGTGTTTTGCTGACAAATGATATTCTCATCAGTGTTCGCCATGGATTTAGACAGGCTTGTGCCTCTGACAAGTTTCATAGGGCGTATCTCTAGGTCAAACTCCTATAGAATGGCCATCCATTTCCCTCTTCGTTCTCCCAACTGGCTTTGGATGAGTAGGGACTTCACAGCTGCATCAGGGACTATGACAATAATCTGACTTCGAAGAATGTAGTGCCTGAACTTCTTGACAACCCTGACTAGCGCAAAATCTTGTTTCTTAAGAGGTGGGTACTTAATCTCAGTATTTTTAAATGGAGAGCTCTTGAAGGCGATTGGCCTCTCCTCTCCCTCTTCTCTTCGTTGAGTTAAGACAGTTGCACATGAATGTTCGGAGGCAAAAGAGTAGATATAAAACGGCCTAAAGTAGTTGGGGCTGGTGAGGACTAGAGCTTTTGAAATGGATCGCTTAACTTATGAAAACGTGGCCTTTGCCTCATCACTCCATTCTATCTTGGTGTCTTTCTTCATCATTTCATTCAGTGGTTTTATGATTTCTACAAAGCCCGTGATAAATTTCCTTACAAAGTTGATCTTTCCAAAGAAAGATCTCATCTCCTTCTTGCTTCCTGGCCTGGTAATCTTGAGGATAGACTCAACTCAGTTCGGATCGATAGATATTCCTCTTTTAGAGATTGCGTGTCCCAAAAGCTTCCCTTCAGAAACTTTGAACACACACTTTTTAGGATTCAAGGAGACGCCATACTAGATACATCTTTGAAGAAATTTGGCTAAGTCTGTCGCATGGTTCAGTCTATCCTTGGAGAACACTGTGAGGTCGTCCATGTAAACAATAATGCATTTACCAATCAGGTCTTTGAATGCTACGTCCATGGCATGCTGAAAATTTTCTCCAGCGTTTATTAGACCGAATGGCATCCTTCTGTATGCAAATGTTCCCCACTTTGTAGTGAAAGTTGTCTTCATTCTTTCTTCACAGTTAACCATTACCTGATTGTATCCAGAGTAACCATCCAAGAATGATATCATCTGAGATCCATTGGTAGTCTGTAAGACTTCATCCATAGAAGGAAGTGGGTAGTTATCTTTTTCTGAAGTCTACACATAGCTTGATCTCTCCATTTTTCTTATGGACTGGAACTAAGTTAGCCACCCATGGTGAATGGCATACAGGGAAGATTATCCTTGCATAAAGCAATTTCTAAACTTCTTTAAGAATCAGTGGTTCAATCAAGGCATTGACAGGGCACTGTTTCTGTCGAAATGGTTTAACTGCAGACTTCAAAGGAATAGTATGAGTCATTATAGAAGCATCGAATGTCTTTAGGTCTTCATATCCCCAAGCTCTTGCAGCAATATCTTTCTTAAGTGTCATCAATATGTCTTTTCTGATTGTTTCAGGGCAGGCTTTCCCTATGTAGACATTCCTTTCAGGGCCAGAATCAGCTAGGTTAACAGTTTCATATTCGCCTCCTTTATCTTCAGCTGATATCTTCTCTCGAGCCCTTGGGTCTGAGTCAAAAATTCTTTCCAAGGCCACCATTCCCTTGGAAATGCTATTGCCTTTTAAATTGAGGACCCCTTCTTTATCACAATCTTCAAGGTTCCAATCTCCTTGATCCCTGTTGGAATCATCAATGATCTATCCTTGAAAAACATCCAAGCTTGCTAGAAAAGAAAGAATATGCCGATCATCATCAAAGACTTGAAAGTTCCTGACATTATCAGGAACTGCAGGGGTGGAAATTAATTCCACTAAGAATTTCTTAAGCTTGGAGCCTTGCATAGGTTCCAGGGTGCTTGCAGCAACAACTAATGAATCAGCTATATGATTCTCCTCTCTTGGGATTAAGCTAATCCCAAAAGCATCGAAGTCTTCAATAAAATTCCATACCCGATTTCTATAAGCTACCAGCCTTCTATTGTGACATGTGTACTGGTTGCGCACTTGCTTGATAACAATTTCTGAATCTCCTTTGACCATCAAAGTTGTGACTTTCTTCTTATGTGCAAACATCAACCCTCGAGTTAGAGCTTCATATTCTGCTACGTTGTTAGTGCATCCAAACTACAACCTATAAGAAGCAAAGAAAGCTTTCCCTTTCGGGATGGTTAATACAATTCCAACACCACTGCCTGTTTTGGACTTGGATCCATCAAACATGAGGGTCCATAGCTGATCATGAGCTGGGATTGATTCTTTGGAGGTTAGTGTGGGCATTTGGATAGGATGAGCTAGAGGTGGGGCTGCTTGATCTTTTACATCAGATATAGGGAACGAGTGTTCAATGGGTTCCTCGGGTGTAATTTCCAATTCATGCTCAGCTATATCATATAATATGTGGCTATCCTTCTGACAGTCATTTGTGCCTTTGGTTAACCCCTTGGGTTTTGGTATATTCGTGAATGCAGGGGTGTCAAACAAACCTTGGGGTTGCTCCTCATCAATATGCTGATTCGGAAATGTGTCTGGGGCAGGTTCAATTTGAGAATGAACTTCCTTTGAAGGTATCCTATCCTTGGTTAACATTATTGCTTCCTTGGATTTGAATGAGAAATGATCTACAACAGCCTCAGGGTGACTTGAGCTAGCTTCCCTACCTTGGGAAACATGATTTAAAATGTCAATGCAGGGTTGGCAAGTCAATTCAGAATGATTTTGGTAATGTACCCTGCACCAATTAGGAAGTAGAAGACTCTACAAATCGGTATCTTCCCCTCAGACCAGCTGATCTTGTTGCAGCTTCTTGATCAATTCTTGTTGGTTTTCATTAATCACAGAATCAGGGAATTTTGGTATTGGCAGTTCTTTAGGATCAAGAACAGAAAAGGTTAAAATTTCCTCTCCTTTATAAACCCCTATCCCAGTTTCAAAGTAAGCTACCTCATTTGGGCAGTCATACTCAGTGATGACATGCTTGAGGTGAGGTTCAATTTCAATCCTAATCTGTGTAGACACTCCCCTCCATGGTAGCCACATATGTGAAAAGTCAAGGGAGAGATATCCCCCTATACTTTTCATCAAATCTCTACTCAACAGCATACCATAAGTCTCAGGAATGTCTGCCACTTGAACATCTATGTTGGTTTGAACCCTAGGGTCTGACCCTACTTGCACATGTATGTTTCTCAACTCTCCCACTACATTCACCTCTATCTTATCAAGTTGGATAACCTTCTTGTTTGTTTGGATAGGGTTTAATCCCAATTTATTGCATATAGAGAATGGAATAACATTGCCTAAAGCTCTTGAATCTAATAGACAATTATGTAGGTTCTTCCCACAAATTCTTAAACTTAAAAGAAATGGAGGAGTACCTACCTTGTTTCTGTACAAGGCTGCGTTCACATCCCCAGCAGGTGCCACCTTTTTCTTTTCTTTTGATTTATTAGCTTGCTCCAAAGCTTTTAGCACTATTTCCCGTTGGGCAGGGCACCACTTGAGGATGTCAAAGTATGACAAAGAGGTTTTATGTTTTTGCATCTCAGAAACAATATCAAATTCTATGTTACAACTTGCACTACTTTTGAAAACACCAAATGAATTACCCTTGTTATGGAAGTCAGGCGGGCCTTTTGGTGGAAGAGGGTTGTTATTAGCACTTTGATTTGGGGGCACCATGTGATTAGGTGGTGCTGATGTGGTAAACAGACCCTTATTCTAATTTCTTAGGAAGTGTCCTCCCTTTGTCTGAAAAGCTTGGGCATCATACAAATCTTCCTCAGGTTCATTCTCACTTTGCATCGGGAATGAAGGTTCTTCCTCAGAGGTCATATGTCATAGTTGTATCTACTAAGTCACCTCCTTTGTTTGAATTCCCTTGGAATGTTTGGGCATCCGCTAGTGCCATCTTGACCATATTTTCCATTTCAGGGCAGTTTACCTCAGAATGGGTTGCAGTATCATGCAGCCTGCACCAGTTAGTCATGAAATTGAGGTCAGCCACACTTGTAGTATGTGACCTCTCCTCATTAGCCTGATAATTATGGGAAACTCCATTGTTTGGCCTTGTATTCCATTGTCGGTTGTTATTTGGTCTCTAATTGTATCCTCTATTTTGATTTTGATAGCCTTGGCTAGAGGAGTTTTGGCCCTAATAACCCCTTTGGTTGTAATTGTTATGATTATGATAATTACCCTGATTGTTATTGCTCTGATTAGGATAATTACCTTGGTTTTGGGAAGGGTTCAGTCTAAGATGAGCCAAGTCATTTGTGTTTTCTTCAAGGTCTCTACCTCATTTGTAAGTTGAATTGTCTTTTCACTTTCCACACTCTTAGCAACAGGTGGCTGACCACCATGATTTGGTGTTCCAATTTGGTTATGATGACCATGGGAAATTTGAGGAACCTGTGGTGGTTGGAAGAAGTCTGGAGTTCCATTAGCAAAGAATGGAATAGGTGGTTGAGTTTGCAATTCAGACATAGACCCATAATGGGAAGAAGACATCCCTGGGACAGTGTTGAATAGAGGGGGTGGGCTATACATCTGATACCCTATTGAAGGAAAATCACCTCCCAAACTTCCTTGTTGAGAAATAGTTTGTTGTTGTAGCTTGATAGCTAGATGATAGACTTTGGATAGGGAATCAATGTCTACAGGCTGATAAGTCCTTTGCAGGAACAAGCCAAGCAAGGTGTCTATAACCCTAAAGTAAGCTTGAATGGCACTATTCTCAATGACTAGATAGGGGTCTTGCAATCTCCTATACATTCGTTGAAACCTAGTATTGAATAAAGGCAGGGATTCACCTAGCTCCTTCCTGATGGTGGAAAATTGGTGGTACAAAAGGGTTGGATCCACATAAACCCTGAACTGATTGATGAAAGCATTCTCCAAGTGAGTCCAGGCCAGAATGGAACCTTGCAGAAGATTAAGATACCAGTTGTACGCCATATCCCCTAAGGAATAAGGGAACAACCTACAAACTACATCATGGTGAGCTATTTGAGCTCTGGTACAAGCATCCTTAAAAGCTTGTATGTGATCTTCAACACTCCTTGATTCGCCATGAATGTATTTGGGACAAAATTTCTCAGGATTCTTAGGCATATCACGAAAACCTCTAGGAATAGTCCCCAATGGAGAGGGATTATTCTGAAAAAATGCCATTGGTGGTGGTGGTGGTGGTTGATCCAGCTGTTGGATGGGTTGAACCAGCTGTGATGGTAGTTGAGATGGATTCGGTGGTGGATTGACGGGTATCCACTGGGGTATTGGTGAAAATACTGGTGGAGTGAGTGGAGCTGATAAGGGTGGTATGATGGTTGCCCCAGTCCTGTGACTCTTGTGTCTTATTGGGGTATTGAGTTCTATCAAAGGTGGTATATTTTCAACTGATTGAAGAACTCTATGAGACCTTTCTGGTAAGAAAAATCCAGTATTATCCAGCTTGTCCTTCTAGGGCCTCCTTCTAGCGCCAGTCTCTGTTGACGTGTTTGATGGCACAACAACATGCAAACAAAATATTGCTATTTTGTTTCTCCTAAAAGAGAAAGACAAGACATGGATATCTTAGCTCCCAAGGTCTTTGTAGTTGGTTCTCAACTATTCTGATGTTGCTTAGTGGTCAATGTAATAGTAATGTTCAAGAGGCCTACTGGTGTTGAGCTTCTAGATTGTTCTAAGATCAAGCATAAATTCAAACCTATTTTAACCAGGGTTTTTAAAGAAACAAAAAAAGATGGATCAGAGCTTTGGAATAGAAAAGAATGCTAATTCATCCAACTTAACCAGACTTGTTACCTTTCAAGGAATTCCTAACTAAAACTGTAGAACAAAATTAACTTGTGACTAACACACAGTTTCATTTATTCACAGTGTTGATTTCAACAACAAATTGCAAGTCATTATTTAAACAAAACACAAGATAAAACTTCATTCCTTGAAAGATTTTCAAATCAAATGATTAACTTAAGATAAATACCATTCTGAAGCATAAGATGAAGTAGATTTAAATCTGGTTGCTTCTACTGTTGGTGAGATAGATAAGCAACATTTACAAATCTAGCACAATCACTAGTGTACAAAAAACCTATATCTTCAGACTGCTTACATCTATACTAAGAAAACTAGAAGTATACATCTACTTTCTATGTCGAATCTAACTCCTAACTAAGAAGACAAAAGAAGCTCCCTTTATTAAGAAACAAGATGCAGTTCTATCTCCTCTATCCTTCAGAAAATCTGTACTCTTCTAAATCTATATCTAGAACTGTCTACTCTATTCCTTTTCTATTTATGCTAACTTTTCTTTATCACTTCTAACTTCTATATGTGTGTATATGTTACAAAAAGGTCAAAAATGACATATATACAATATGTACCAAAAAAAATGCACTGGCCCCTATTTAGGGTTTAAAAATATCTCCCTCCAGAAGGGTCAGCTCTCAAATCTTTTGAATAAAGTTGGTTTTGCATTAAATGCGCATCCTTGCTATCTATATTGGTGAAGGATTTCCACTAGGAGAAACCTTTAGATCTTTTGCAACTACCGCATTTACTTTTGACCTTCGTGTTCATCTTTGAACTCCAGCGGAGCCACTTTGAATGCCCTAAAGTATTACCATTAATACTGATCTACCCTTTTGCCAGTAGTCCCCAGCTATCCCTATGATTCATGATTTCCTTCTTCTTCCTTCAGCCCTCTTCCCGCTCCAAATCTGTCCTTCTACAAGTTATTGGCATAACATACGATAGTCGGTGAGACCTCAGGCGATATATCGTAGTGCCTCCTTCCATTGGCGAGACATTTGCATTCGACAAGACGTTATAGTAGGCGCTAAGAGTTATAGTGATATCTTTTTTCATTGGCAGGTTCGTCACTATCGGCAAGACTTTACATTAAGCCCCTAACCCTTTCGGTGAGACACCATCGGGTCGGCGAGATGTTTCGCTGAAGTCACCTTTCAACGAGACTCCTCGAGAGATATCATCATGTACACGACTTGATCCTGCAAAACAAGGTCTCGATTAGTTCCAAAAGTATATAAAATACACCATTATTTATCATGCCTTCAATTTTAACAAAAAGAAACCCAACTCCGACGGAGGTGGAAGCGGGACCAAGATAGAACCAGAAACAACACCAACCTTCAAAATTGGTGGGGGTGGAACCAAGAAGAAATCAGAACTAGGGCCAGAGTCGTGATGGGAACAAGCCATGGGAACGACCATCATTTCCCAGTGTAGACCCCATCCCAGCTCTGCATCTGAAAAAGAAAACGCAAAGGAAAAACCCGACCAACCGACCAAGTGATCAGGATCGGGACAAAACAGACGAACACAACGGAACTAGAATCGGGACAAAATCCGACCCTAAAACTTTTTGAAAGTTTCAGTTTCGGCTTTCGCCCCGGTCCCGCCTCTGACGAAACTCAAAAGAAGACGAAGAAAAGGACGAGAAGGAGGAAAGATGAATGGGAGAAAGCACCCCCCAACAAAATAACAAGGAACAAAGAAAAAAGAACAAAACCGGCAGAACCGGGATTAGGACCGAACCAGAATCTGAAACTTTCAAAAAGTTTTAGAGTTTGGTCCCAGTTTCGGTTCTGAGTCCGCCCGAACAAAACCAAAGGCGCAAGGAAAAAACAAAAGAGGCAGAACCGGGACGGGGGACGACTAGAATAAAGAACTTGGAAGGAATTCCAAGTTTGGAATTAGTCCCGATTCCAGGTCCACTGGAACAAAAGAAAAGAAAAGGCCCAAGAAAGGAAGATGCTCCTAAGGCACAGGACCCGAAAAACAAAGAAAGAAACAAAACAGAGGGACCCCAAAATGCAAGTCAAAAACAACCAACAGAGGAAATGACAACAGAAAAGAGAGCAGAATCGGAATCGGGACAAAATCCGAATTCAGAACCTTCAATGAGTTTTTCATCTAGATTCAGACATGGACCCGGCTCCACCAGACTGAAAGACCAAAAAAAAGGAACCGTTGGAATCGGAACCAGAGACGGAACAAGACTAGAACTTGGATGTAATTCCAAGCCCGATACCGGTCTCGGTTCCGCTTCTGACATAATTAAGAAAAATGCCTAAGGCAGAAAACCAAAGGCCTCAAAAGACAAAAGAACAAAGGGGGACCCATTTTGTTCCAGAATAAAATGGGGTGGTTATGCAAGGCATAACAACATGAACTAGGGTTGACATTTTTTTTGTCTAATTAAGTATGATGGCATTCTTGGGATTGGTTTCCAGGAAATTTCTGTTGATAGTGTTGTTCTAGTCTAGTTAGTGTTGATAGCCTTCATTCTATAATGTCAACTTCCATCTATATTCTGAGCATATCACCTTTCTTAAACTTTGAACAAGGTTATAAAATCAAGGGTTCAATATGCATATTTCAGGCCTATGTTGAACACTCTATTTAAGGAATTTGTTGACAAGGCTATAGTTTTTTAACTGATTTATCTTTCTGCTGTGTTTGGACTTTTGCAAACTTTCAATATATAATGCACTTTTATTCTTTCTGAATTGAGACTAATAGTAATTTTGTTGGTTGTATTGAGGCACAACTTCATTCATGGTAGACAAGTCAACACCCTGTTGCTCATATCAGATGGCACGTTGCATATAAAGGAGGAAAGATTCTAGCTAGGTTATTATTGATTGCATTGAAGGAGAGAGCTTCATATATGGGACACGATCAACACTCTCCTTCTTAGATTCTACACATTATAGCTTGCTCCAGGAAGATTTCCCATGTTGTAGAAGTTTTAAGAGATGAAAGGGGCATGTGTTTGCATTGACGGGCTCCAAGCATGTGTTACCATCATTGCAGAAGTTTTTTGGAGAACTTTCTTTCTTGCAGTCATTTCTGTGCAATATTGTAACTCATATTTTCAATCTTGTGATTGAAAATAAAATTTTAATACTCTATTTCTAAGTTGTAACTAGAACACATTTCTTTTATTAATAAAGTTCACCAATTTTTCCTTCTTAATGGCTACCTTATTGTGTGCAATTGATGATTGATGTGTATTTTTGTATTTTATGTTTAAATCCTCAAATATCAGTCAATTAAAATGACTAAATATACTACTAATTGACATCAATTAATAATTAAATTGACTAAATATACTACCAATTGACAAAAATCAATGAATAGTGAATAAATATGACTAGATATATGACCAATGAAATCAGTGAATAAAAATGACTAAATATACTTCCAAATTGATCAAAATGATGATTGAAATTAATGACTAAATACACTACCAATGCACAGAAATTAGTGAATAAAAATAACTAAATTTAAGTGATTAGTTAACAACAATCAATGACTAAATATATTCGTGAGTAAAAAAATGACTAAATAAGTGACCAGATTACAACAATCAATGACTAAATATATCAGTGAAAAAAATGACTAAATAAGTGGCCAAATTACAACAATCGATGAATAAATCAACGACTAAATATACTACAAAATTTATCAATCAAAACAACCAATAAATGACTAAAAATAGTTTACTCATCAATCCGGTCGCATTATAAATGACTGGCAATAAACTACTAATGGTCACATGACCAAGTTTAGTCATTTATAAGCAGTTTTTAGTAGATTTTTTAGTCATATATTGTTGTTTCTATACTAGTGAGAGTTGATGAATTTCATGTTCATTTGTTATGTCACGTCCTTGCTTAGTTAATATCTTAAAGCCCTAGCCATAAGTTTCTTCTAAGTTGATGGGAGTGTTGGTCACTTTGTTAACATAGGATGGATGCACTTGATTAGAGGAACTAGGATCACTTATTGTAGGAATTTTAGGTTTATCTTGTGATTCATTTTCAAGATGTAAAATGCCAAACATCTCAAGTGGTGGGATGGTAGGGGGTGTTGGTTGTTTCATGGAGGGATAAAGGGATGCATTAGTCTCAAGGTTGTTAAGGAAATCACTTATGAAGTTGTTCATGTTGTCATCATCTTCTCCAATGATGTCAACTTCACAAGGAGGACATGCATTAGGAGTTGATTGAGCATGAGCGAGTTCAATTTCATTAGGATCATTTCCAGAAGCACAACTTGACACATCCACTAATGACTTCAAGCACATCCAAAGCTTAAGAAAGCACATATCCATGATGAAATTGCAATTTTGAAATTAAGTAATGCATGAAATTAAGCCAATTAAGCTAGATCTAATGAAATGAATGTAACATAAACTTAGAAAATTGAAACAAAGATCTAAAAATAGCAAACAAAAGCACAAAAATGAAGTTTTAAATGTTGTAAAATGCAAATTCAGGTATGATATGAGACTAAATCACCAAGAGGGGTGAATGAGTCCCAATTAGGGTTTTTGGAAGGTTCAAATATTGAAAAACAGTAAACACATAATTCCCACAACTCTGGAAGAACCACTTATACATGGACTAAATCACCCAAGTAGGCGAATGAGTCCCAAATTAGGGGTTTTCACCAAATTCATCAAATTCTAAGTTGATTCTAAGGTTTCGAACTTGTATGTTGACTTGACTGTTTGCAATTACAAAATTTCAATAAAGTTAAATGATTTGAGATGCAAAAATGCAACCTTTATGCACTTTTCACTAATGCAATGTTTAGAAGCCCTAAATACAAATTAACTAATGCAAGATCTAATGCAAAGTTAATGCAAGCTAGATCTAGGACTAAAATGCTCTACAAATTAGAAACAAAGGGTCCAAAGATTGAGTTCACCAAAATGAAATGTATGGAAATAGGATGTTCCACCTTTTAGGAGATGGAACAATTAGGGGACCTATTTTGCATCTCACTTCATTAGGAAACCAAGATACCTCAACCAAGGACTCAATTGAGGGAAGGAGAACTAGGGAGGTTTCCATAGGTGTGATTAAAAGGGGGCTCACCACTATGTAGAATGCTTAGAAATAAAGAAATGGAAGTAATATGCAAATCTAACTATGTGACCTAGAAAATGAAGCTTAAAATCAAAATGAGAGACTTGGGATAAACATAGAAGCACCTGGAAGACTGGAGATGTCAAAACAAGGTCAGTAACTCTGAAATTCTTCTTTTTGAAGTGTATTGGGACTCATACGCTAGAATGGGCAATTTAGTCCTGCTACTGGAATCTAGGCAAAATCTAGAATCTTCATATGACAAACTAGGATCTACAAAAAAATGTTGAAAAGAGGTATACAAGGACTCATACACCCAAGGTAGCGATTTAGTCCTAGTATTAGGGTTTTAATAAGACTTTTGTATCCTCTAGTGATCTTTTGTAGCTTTTGTCTTGTCCAATCTTCAGGTCTGAATTCTAATCTATGTGAGTTTTCGTGAAGATGACAACTTCTTAAAAACTTTAACAACTTTGTCCAATCTTGCAACTTTTTCTTCAAAGGATCTTTAAGCTCCAAATCACCTAGATCTATAATCACACATGAAGAGGGAAAAATGTTTTTATGTTAGGGAATAAGGGTTTTCCTTGGTCAAACCCCATTTTTGTAATCAAACCTTGAAATGAAATAGAAAAGAATGAAGGAATGATGAATGAACAAATGCAATATTGTAACTCACCAAACCCTTGAAATAAAGGCTATAATCTTATGTGTAATGGCTCCAATGGATGTGGATCTTGAATCTTGATCTTGATATGAAATAATGTCTTTGAATGCTTGCTTGAATCATGAAAACCTATATCACAAATGTTAGTTCAAAAATACATATGATGCATGATGACTTTGACATGATGCTTGAATCTTGACTGCTGCTCCAAATGCTTGATAATTATCTCTTGAATTCTCTTGAACTTGCTATAGGAATGCTCTTGACCTTGATATAGGAATGCTCTCTTCAATTTGCTAGATTTCTTGTTAGCTCTTGTTAGGATAAAATATGTGAAATAACTTTGTATTTATAGTTGTTTATGCAAAATTTCTCAAAATTACAACATTACAAGCTGACATCATATCTACGAGAATAAAATCCCTCCAAGAATTGAATTCAAAATAGGTCCAAGCTAAAGTGGGACTCATATGCTAGTTGGGGCGTATGAGTCCTAGTAGCTTAAACTTGGGACACAAAATTCAAAAAATGTTAAGTTCAATGCAATATTCAAGATGAAGACCCAAAACCTAGGTGGGACACATATGCCCAAGGTGGTGTATGAGTCCCAAATCACTAGATCTAGAACACAACCCGAAAACATGAATTATGATTGGTCATTTAATAATTGTTAGGATTATCCTCAGAAAAATGCATTTAATTAGGCTTGTGGATGCAAAATATGATTAATTTAGGGTATAAATAAGCCATGTTTTAGTAGGGAGGGCCCAAACAAGTGTGAAAATTTAAAGGGATACATTTTTCTACACTGCACTATGATCCATAGAGGGTTGATTATCAACACTATTAGGAAGAGAGCTAGATAACCCAAGATCCATGGTGAATGGTATATCGCGGGATGACATGAGCCTCAAACTATGTCTAACAATAGTATTGCTAATAGGACACCAATTTATAAAGATCATACAAGTTTCACAAATTTAGTGTGCAAACCCAAAATGGAAGGAAGCAATGCAATGACCTAGAATGAATGCAATTTTTAGATTCTAAACAAGGCGATTTATTGATTATACTATGCAACAATCTGAAAATGAAATGTAAATTCAATTTTGAATTTTGACAATGTACTAAATGAAGAAAATTAAGCTACGTTTTATGAAATGAATGAAACAAAAATTTACCAAACTGAAATAGAGATCTAACGACAACAAACAAAAGCACAAAACTAAAGGTTTCAATTTCCAAAAAAATAGATTTATGCTTGATTAGTGACTCATTCACCCTAGGGTGAATGGGTCCTAGATTAGGGTTTTGAAGTTGATTTTTACAAATTTTTCAGCTTTTTTTGATGATTTTTAGATTCAGGTTTGTTATAGTAAGTTTCAGGTTTAGATTTCTATAAATGCAATGTGAAATGCAAGTTGAAAATGTGAGAAAATGATGAATTACAAGACCTAGTTTGATATGCAATTTTTTTTTCAATTTTCAAATGCAAGTCTATATGATCTAAATGATATGCAAGATGACTGATTTCTTTTTTGTATTTTTTTAGATTTAAAGAATGCAAACAATGCAATTCTAAAACCCTAGATGAAATGAAAATTTGAATGCAAAATAAGACACCTTAAATGAGCTCTAATTCAATGCAAATGAATGCAAGATCTAACCTAGGATGAAAAGAGAGAATCCCAAAATCAAAAAATTACAATGCTCAAGAAGTTGGGTTGACCATAATGAAACATAGAAAGAGAGGCTCACCAAAATGAATTAACAATATGATGAACCTGATTTCACTAGTGTTGCATTCAATTTATGAGGGGTAAAATGCATAAATAACAATACAAAATTGAGCCTAGTTCTATTATAATAGGAAATAGGGAGGTTTTCAGATGCTGAAATGATGTGTACCTTGCTGAAAAAGTGTTGTTTTGGGCCTCACTAAGGCCTCACATGAAGTCTTGGAGTACAAATTAAAAATATAGCATGAAGTGGCTTTAAGGAATATAGATCTTGATGTTTCAGAATTTGGATGTGAAACAATGCTTGAATTAGATCCTCGATACTACATCAACACATTAGCTCAACAACATGCATGATGTGTTATGCCTTTGACACGATGATTTAGAGATCATTGATTGTTTCAATAAAACATTGATAATATGCCCTTGAATGCCTTTGAAATGCTCTTGAATGCTCTATAATGCTCTTGTGAAAGTAGTTTTGATTGCTTATGAAGATCTAGTTATTGCTTAGATGAAACTATGTAAAATAACCTTATATTTATATATTATAACTTAAAAATTAATCCTGAAATTCAAATAACACAGGACAACATTAGATCTAGGATTTGAAATCAATAAAATCCTATCAAGAATATGTTCAAAAAGGGATGTCCTAAGTTAAGGAGGACCCATTTGCCATAGGGTGAATGGGTCCTAGCACACTCAACTAGGACAAGTTTCGGGGATATGAAATAACACGTAAAAAGGGGGTCCTAGGACCTAGGGAGGACCCATTCACTAGGTGGTGAGTGGGTCCCAGGTCACTAGCCTAGGATTCAAACCTTGCCAAATTAAGTGTTGTGAAACATTATTAATGAGTGTCAAGATTTATCCCTCTGAAAATGTAATAAATTAGGGTTGGATTTGAATTTAAGAAGCCAAATAAGCTCTAATTAACCTCAGTTAATTAATAAAGCCCTAGATTAGTGTGAAAGTGCAAAGAAACACTTTGCAACACCCTAAATAAGGCATCATTAAGTCCATTTTATCATTAATTATATATTCCTGAACTTAGTGTGAAAAAGGGTTACTTTTTCGAGACTACGATTGCAAGTATTCTACATATATGTGATGCAAATATTATCAGAGTAGTGTGAATATAAGTTTTAAATGTTGAGTAGAAGATTAGAGTGATTCGAATGTAGAGGAAAGTAGAGTGTTAGATCTAAATCAGATGAAGTGTGTAAAGTCAGTTTATTGAGCTTCATTGGAACTGTAATTCATGCATCTAATAGATGCAATTTTAACAATTCAAACTAGGCCGTGAGCCACAATCTCTCTTCTATCTTTTTCTCTGTGGGTAGTGAGTTGACCTGCAGTGAGCACTTTTGTAAATATACTATAATTGGTTATAATATATTGTGAGCTAATCCTCACTGTGGTTTTTCCCATTTAGGGTTTTTCATGTAAAAATCTTGGTGTTCATGTGTTATATGATGTTGTTGATGTTTCATTCTTTCTTTCTTTACTATGGTTGAATGTGCTAAGTGGATTGGATATTTAAATGTTTGAATGGTTTAAAAGAATATTGATTCACCCCCCTCTCAGTATTCTGGGTGTTCAACACCTAATGCATGCAGTACATTATGCAAAGCATGAACTCTTTCTATGAATTCATGCATGCAATAGTGCATGTTCTTTAAGATGAATTTCATCCTATAGTGTGTGCATCACATATGCACTTAACCTACTTCTACTAGCATTACATATTCTCATAAATGATAATTTTAACACTTACCTATTATCCTTGTCTTGTTGCGTACCTATAAATCCCACACACTCACTATAGTGCACATAGACTAGGTACACACTCTATTTTTCTCTCAATTTCCTTTGATCACTCTAAAATTTACTATTGGTAGGGGTGAAAATGAATTTTTTTACCCCTAGCACTATTTATTCACTCCACCCCATTTTCAACTCTTTTTAATAATTTTCACTATTTTCACCCCATTTATCATTTTTAATTAGTTTCATCTATTTATCGCTTCTTTCTACTATTTTTCTCCATCATTTTCACCCTTTCTAACCATTTCTATTCACCACTTCTTTGAAAGACTGCACATGTATATTTCACCTTTCTACTCTCTTAAGGAGGCATCGCGTACTTATTTACTAACTCCATTTTTCATCAGTTGGTTAGGGCACCTTGGCACCTCATCAAGTGCTTGTATTTTATTTTCTTTGAAATGATGCCACCTATTTTAGTTAGCATGTCATATTAAAGAGGCGAAAAATGTAGACACGTAACATCTATTCTTACATTTTAATGAGTTTCCATCACTAATCACAAACTACCTCTAGTGTTGATTAGTTAATTTGAATAATTAATTAGGTTTTATTTCTCCCACTATTTAATTAAAAAATAATAACCCTCTTCATTTAAAAATAAAACATTTATCCTTTAATAAAAAATCTGTCATTTATTTGTCTAATTTAAAATTCTTAAAAAATCCCCAAAAAAATCAAAATTTAATCCTACGCATCCATATCATTAAATTAATTGCTAACCATCCAATTCGAACCAATTAAAATTTCTTTTTAGTCAATTCTAAACCTTAATCATCAATTCAATCAACTAAGTCCTATCAATTTATTTCCAACTATCTTCTATCCAAATTCATATCAACTTTTAATCTCATCCTATAATGTGTGCATCATGGTATGCACTTAACCTACTTCTATAAGTGTTAGATATGCTCATAAATAATAAATTTTAACACTTATCTATTACGCTTGCCTTGTTGTCTACCTATAAATCCCACATACTCACTATAGTGCAGATGGAGTAGGTACACATTCTTTTTTTCTCTCAAAGTCCTTTGATCACTCTAAAATTTACTATTGGTAGGGGTGAAAATGGTTTTCCTTTACCCCTAGCACTATTTATTCACTCCTTCACCCCATTTTCATCCAATTTTAATCATTTTCACTATTTTCACCCCATTTATCATTTTTAATCATTTTCATCTATTTATCGATTCTTTCTACCATCTTTCGCTATCCTTTTCTCCCTTTCTCACTATTTTTATTCATCACTTCTTTGAGAGATTTCACATGTATTTTTCACTTGCCTACTCTCTTAAAGGGGCATCACCGATTTATTTACTAACTCCATTTTCCATCAATCAACTAGGGCACCTTACCACCTCATCAAGTGCTTGTATTTTATTTCCTTTGAAATGATGTCATCTCTTTTAGTTAGCATGCCATATTAAAGAGGCAAAAAATGTAGACACCTAAAATTTATTCTTGCATTTTAATTAGTTTTCATCCTTAATCACATACTATCTCTAGTCTTACTTAGTTAATTTTAATAATTAATTAGGTTTCATTTCTCCCACTATTTAATATAAAATATTTTGTTGATTTAATTAGGCCATACTAATGTTAATTAATTAAATAAATTATATTATAACTAACTAAACTAATTTCCATATTCACCCTCTTCCTTTAAAAAAATAAAACATTTATCCTTTAATCCAAAATCTACGTCATCTATTTGTCTAATTTAAAATTCTTAAAAAATCTCTCCGAAAAAATCAACATGTAATCCTACCCATCCAAATCATTAAATTAATTTCTAGAACCATTTAATTTCTATCCATAAAGTACTTTCAATGAGCAGGCAGACTTTTTCCTAATATCTATGCCCAAAAGTGTTCACTTAGTGTTAAAATCCCTCCTTGGAGTATGTAGTAGGTCCTAGTGCTGGGCTTAAATACCACACACTAAGCTCTCTGACTAGTCAAAAGTCCGTCTTCCGTTCCCATTTCCGTTTTCCGTTTGAACACTGTCATGATTATCGCTCACGGTCAGGTTGTAAACTTTTTCAAAAACCCTCTCCCGCTCAACTACCAGCAGTCATGGTGAGTTAAAAGTTAAAGTCAACTACTTATCATGTCACATAATTAAGTTTCGAGAGGTTTTTTTACAGCATGCCTTTTGCGTGGAAAATCAGCCATTCACTATTCCGTTGAAATTGAAATTTAAAATTTGGCCAATCTTTAATTTTTTTAAAAAAATTAATAAATATTATTTTTATAGAAACATATTTAATAATTTTAGAATATAATTATAATCTTCTTAGACTCAAATAATTTATTTTAATCTAATATTTAATATTTTTTAAAAATAGTTTTGATTTTTTTAAAATTATTAAATATTATATTATTTATAATTTGTATAATTATTATGATTTTAGCTTTAAAAAAATATATATTTTTTCACATTTATAAATTAATGTTTTAAACAATGAGAAGTTATATTAAACATGATCAAATTTTTTTTATGTAATTTTATATAAGATTATCCCTTCAACAAAATTCTTATTTGATGTAATTTTTTCTCTAAACAAGATTCATGATGTCATCATACATATTACTATTGATAATATCTAGTATCAATAAATTTTATAACAAATTTTAAAATATCACTTAAACACCAATACTTATTACATATTATAGATGTAATATATTTTATCTCTTTTAAAAAAAATATTAATAAGAAATGAGTATTTATCACTAGTTTGTGATCCATCACTTTTCATAATGTATTCTATAATATCTTTCTCAAATATATTTTTCTTTCTTTGTATGTGCTCTCTTATTCTATAAATTTTAGAGCTATTTTTTTTTATTTATTAAAAAACTTCATTCTTAATAATATTATAGTTTATAAAATTAGACTAAAAAAATCTATCTCCTCACATAGAAATTCCTTTGTAACTAATTCTTCATAGTGTATCATCAAATAGTTTGACTAACTAATCAATTGAGCTCAGAAGGATAACCAATCTCTCTGAAATTGTTGCAATCAATTAGTGAAAATTGGTGACCAGTTAGTGTACATTGCATGTTTGATCAAACTAATATAGTGCTACATTCAATGAGTTAGCAATTGGAGATAAATACATGATTTCTGAACCTAATATGATTTTATTTAAACACACTGGGTACTAATATTTTGAATTTATTAAAACACTTTGGGTACCAATTAATAGTATCAATAATGTAGGACTAATTTTCTTCATAAATTTTCACCACGTATAAATAAAGTAGGTTAAACTAATGGAAAACGCAATAAGTACCTAATGTATATCAATTAGTCAATATTTAGGTACTTTATTAGTGCATGAACATTAATTGTAGAATATAAAGCTCAAAGGTAGATCTAGGCACACATAATAGTGTAAATACATTAAGGGATTTTATTGTGCATTGGTGGCATGCAAATGTGTGAAGGGTTTTGTGCATTTTTTTGTGCACTTAGCTTGTAATAGAATTGATAGGATGATGAGAATGCTATTATTTGTCAATGTTTTATCTTAATCCCATATTTTCATATAAATTTGTATGGGTGGATGATGTGTCACCCATGTAGCTAAATTAATCTTTATAACCAATATTTAGTTCATCAAGTCAATTAAACATTTATTGGTCATAAATTACATGATGCAATTGATTGGTGGGATATTTTCAAATATTACATTTAACAAAGTTAACATGGTTGATGAATTTGAACATTGAGGCAAATAACATTAAATATGATTGGATTTGTTTTGGCACCAAAGTGGGTTGCATGTATAAATAGCATTTACATATACAGATTTAGTTTTTTGGGAATTAAATTTTGGGGAATAAAAAGAGGGGGGAGAGAGAGGTCTTTCTAGGTATATATTTTTCTAGAGACTCTAAGTGTGAGAGCTAAAATTTGAGAGTTAGTGTGAGATGAGTTAATAAGTTCATTGTATTTGTTGTTATTGTATGCATATCATTATTTCAGACATTATATTTATAACCATTATAATCTATAAAATGTCTATTAACATTGTAATTATATCTTATTAATATTTTTTTTAAAAGAGATAAAATATATTACATCTATAATATGTAATAAGTGTTGGTGTTTAAGTGATATTTTAAAATTTGTTATAAAATTTATTGATACTAGATATTATCAATAGTAATATGTATGATGACATCATGAATCTTGTTTAGAGAAAAAATTACATCAAATAAGAATTTTGTTGAAGGGATAATCTTATATAGAATTATATCAAAAAGAAATTGCAAGAAAAATCACCACCATGACAAATTTACTGCAAGGAAAATTCACCACCACAATTCATTGCCCCCGAAAATTCATGCATTAACATTTTTAATATATAATGGAGGTCTATATTTCTTTCTCTTATTGAATTTGTCTCATTCCATTTATTATAATTTTTCATTATTTGAAATATTAATTTATAGATGTACAAAAAAGTTAATAACTTTTTAAAGCATAAATCATAATAGTTATACAAATTATAAATAATATGATATTTAATAATATTAATATATATATATATATTTTAAAAATAGTAAAGATTAGATTAATATAAATTATTTCAGTCTAACAAGATTATAATTATATTTTAAAGTTGTTAAATATATTTATGTGAAAATAATATTTATTAATTTAAAAAAAAAAAAAGATTTTCCAAATTTTAATTGACTATGATTGGTACTTGGGCGGGAGACGGTTTTAAAAAATGTTACAACCTAACCATGAGCAATAATCATGACAGTGAATGTTCAAAGGGAAAGGGGAAATGAAAACGGAAGACAGACTTTTGACTAGTCAGAGAGCTTAGTGTGTGGTATTTAAGCCCAGCCGTATTTGAATGGACCAAGAAATATTGTCGTGTTATTGTATATGATGATGGTGTGTGTTACAACTTCAACATTTATTGATACATGTATGAATAGACTTTAGTCATTGAAATGACAAGATGATCTGATCTGAAAAAGGCCAAAAGGGAAACGTTTGATTTTGTTGGAAGTTGTAGGTCTAGATAAAATCAATCCACTTGCAGATTGTGTGTGGTGCCCAAGATTTCAAAGTCAATTGTTCCCATGATCTCCAATGTATCCTACAAATTGTTCGTTATACACCCATTCCATTTTTGCAATGTTTTCTACAAGGGTTGCGATTGAAGAAACAAGCTACGACTAGGGCTACGGGATCTGTGACCAGGGCTACGACCAGGGCTGCGGGAACGGGGCATGCGTGCGTTTACCGAGGCTGAGGCTGCAATTTCCAGATTCGGGGTGTGGGGTCTGTGGGGCTTGTGTCGGGAAAAGTGGGCACAAAAAGACAAAGCAGGGGCAGATTCCAGAAAAGACAAAGTGGAAAGGGGCCTGCATTCAAACAGGTCTTCTGTCACTTTCTCCACCTTTTCTACTTTTTAGTATTTTATTCTTTTATATTTGTTTGTCTCCTTTCTTCCATAAAGAGGCAACAACTAGCATACCAACATAAATTGGTAACCTCACAACAATCAAATAGTTTTTCAGCACATGAGAGAACAGTGGGGGTATGGGGGAAAACCTAGGTCTAGCATGTCAGGATGTCAAGGCAGGGGGACCTCTAACATCAGTTTCAAACTCAATTCCAAAGAAAATGGGGGCACTAGAGTGAATATTGGGTAATAACATAGCAAGCGAACCATAGGTGAGACTAAATGACCTCTTGAATCTTCTAGATCAAGGAGGTTTAAGGTTTTCAGGGTTTCACACTCCTCAAGGGTCAAATGGGTGGACCACTATTCAAGATGGGGGTTTGGCAACCTTTTTGGCCCCGTTGTTAGCAAGGTCATCTTTGTCAAGTATTTTGAATCTTGTGAACATGAAAGAAGGGTTGATTTTCATAAATGTGAAACAATACAATGGGATTTTAAGGCATAGGTTGGCTCTGAAAAGGAAATTGAAACAAAATCAAAAGAAAAAAATTCACTTTGATTTTACCTAAGGTCTGTAACAGCAAGGCAGGTACATCTAAGGTGGTATCCCATAAAGAAGAGCAAACAAACCAAGCTGAACATAAAAGTAATGGGAAGGTAATAGGTAGCTTTGGGAACTACAAATCAAACACTGATATGGTGGGTGGGACCATGGGCAAGGCGGAAGAGTCCATTACAAACAAGATTGTCATTAAAAAGGTATCTCAGGAAATCTACAGCCCCACATCCTCACCACTATTATGGTCATCAAAATTATATGTAGAAGAGCTCATGAGGATGAAAAGTAGACTTGATGCTCTAGAAACAAAGGGGATGTACGACGATAGCAGATCTAAAATAATTACTAAAGCAAACTGTAGGCTGGAAAAGGATAATAAGATGTTGCAAGATCAAATTTTAACTCTGCAAGTTAACATGGAGAGGGGGCAACAAGAATTGGTCACTCTAAGTCAAGAGTTAGACCAATTAAAAATAGTAAAAACAACAAAGAATGATAAATCAACAATAGAGGGAGGAGAAAATATAATGGAGTTAAAGGGGATCCAAATAGCATTAGCAGACTTGGAGGTAAAAGAGAATTAGTTAAGGGTACACATAGAAGAGGCCAAATCTTGGTCACAAGCGATGAGTGGATAATCAAACGAGCAAAAATGAATCATTGAAAAACAAGTTAAAAGATAATTAAGAGAAGAAAAAGATAAACAAAGCAATGTTACAAACATTATCATTAAAGGTTTGAGGGACTTCGGGGAGAAGGAGAGAACTGGCATTTTAACAAGATATTTTCTTAAAGATAAGTTGCAATGGGCAGGGCATATTTAGCAAGCTAGTAGAATTGGAAGAAAGATAGATGGAGGAAGAGATAGGCATGTAAGAGTCACTTTGAGAAATTTAGAAGATAAGAATAAGATCTTAAAAAACAGGGGGTTACTTAAAGGCACACATATTTATCTAGATGAAGATTTGACCTTCGAGCAGCAATAAGAACAAAGGAAAGAATTGGAGAAGGTGAAAACAACAAGAAATGAAGGCAAGTGGGCTTGGTTGAAGAACGAGAAAGCCCAAATTAGTGATTGTCTCTCAAACAAGAAATATGAATTATGGGCCCCACAGGACTACCTACATGTTGTAAGCTGGAATTGCAGAGGATATTCATGGAGAAGAGGACCTGGTTTGGGGCCCATAGCAAAAGGGAAGGATATTATCATTCTTACGGAAACACATGAACATGATGGCTGCAAAATTCCAAATTTTGAAGGGTATAAGAAAGTTTCAGTTTGGAATGAAGGAAATGAAACAGGTAAAGGCCATGGAGGGGTTGCAGTGCTAATAGCTGAGAAGTGGCAGGGAATTGTTGAGTTTGTAAAAGAAGACACAAATAAACAATACATATGGCTGCAAATAATTGAAAATGGAGTAACTTTTAGTCTAGCTGCTTGCTACTTTGCTCCAAAAAATTCAAAGTTTTATAAGAAGCAGAATTTAGACAATGAAGATTTGTATGCATCACTAAAAAAAGATATCTCTACTTTTAACATACTTGGAGATGTGGTTTTAATGGGTGACTTTAATGCGAGGACAACCAATAATCAGTCTCTTCAGTTGAGTAGTGAAGCAAAAGGGGAGAGCAATCCTATATGGTTGGAGGAAGGTGGTGGTCTCCATTGGGAAAGAACATCTCAAGATGATAATGGCACTGTGAATTCATTTGTGATTGAATTACTTGGGCTTTGTAGTTTGTTTGGCATGGTTATTTGCAATAGGGTGAGAGATTGGCTAGCATTTGGGGGAGTCACTTGCAAGACTTACAACGGTCAAAGTGTGGTTGACTACATGGTTTGCTCTCAAAGTTTTGGTTCTAGGCTGTTGGAGTTTGACATAGAGGACTGTCCTATTGAGATGAAATCTGACCACTTACCCCTTCGTGTTAAGCTTCGCATTTCTCCAATCAATCAACACAACAAGCAAGTTCAACACATGCAAAAAAAAGCCCTTCCCAAGGGTAAAATCCTCATAAATCAGGAAAATAAAGAAATATTTAATGATGTTCTTAAACAACAGTTCCATGATTTGAAGAATGAGGGAGAGATTAACGCTGTTAAAGAGGCTAATGCCCATATTCACAGCACTTTTCTGATCTCGATAATCCACAAAGCATTAAATGCTTGCAAATGGTCTCTTCCCAAGGCGGGGGTTGCAAACACATTTCCGGCAAATCCATGGTATGATGATGAGTGTAAGGCAGCCAAGAGATCGCTAAAGGAGAGTGATATGGACAAATAATACAAGAAAAAATATATAAAATTAGTGCAATCCAAAAAAATCGAGTATGTTAATGAAAGAAGGAAGGAGCTAATCTCGCTTGGGAAGCAGAATCCAAAAGGATTTTGGAGGGAACTACAGCAAAAGAAAAAGAAGTTGGAAAACAATATCACGGATACCCAATGGTTAGAGTATGCTAGGCTCCTTTATGAGCGGGTCCACAAGAAAGGCTATCCTCTGGTTGTTAACACATCAATGGAACTATTCGCTGTGGATGATATTAAATAGGGAATAAAGAAGTTAGCAAGTGGGAAAGCGCAGGATATAGATGGGATACAGGTTGAATTTTTAAAGTGGGGGATTGAAACACTTGCTCCTTACATAACAAGAATTTTCAACAATGTCAATCAGGAAGGCTTCCCTTTGGAGTGGACTACCTGTGTAGTCATTCCTTTGTTTAAAAGTAGTGATATCAATAACCCATCTAACTACTGCACAATTATGGTTAATCGTATCTTTGGAAAGCTCTTTGGGAGCATGGTTGAGCGTAGGATAAACAACTGGGCAGAAAATGAGGGCAAAAGGGAAAAGGGGCAGGCAGGTTTTAGATTTAGGCACTCTACCATTAATCACTGCATCACCCTTAGGCACCTGATTGAGAAGATTTGGAACTGCCAGGGTGAGGAAGCTTATTGCTATTTTGTTGACTTCAAGAAAGCTTTTGATACGGTGCCTAGTGATAAACTTTGGAATAGGATGGAAGAATTAGGCATTCCTAATGTGTACAGAGCAGCTGTTCACAGGTTATATGAGAAGGTTAATGCTAAAATCAGAATAAGTGATGGTATGTCAGAGTATTTTGGCAGCGACATTGGAGTTAAGTAGGGCTGCCCTTTATCTCCCACGCTTTTTGGGCTTTACATTGATAAGTTGGAAGCTTGGTTAAGCAAGGATGGAGGGGACAATATCCAATTGGTAGGTTATGTAGTGAAATTACTTCTATATGCTGACCATCTTATTTTGATTTCAAAAATAGCTCATGGGTTAAGAGAACATTTGAAAGCTCTAAAACACTTCTGTCAGGAAGTGGGGATGCAAGTGAACACCACCAAAACCAAAATCATGATTTTCTCTTTGAATAGAAAAGAAAAACAACACATCTTTCTTTTTGAAGGTAGTCCGCTTGATATAGTGAAAGAATACAAGTATCTTGGGATTGATTTTCACCATAAGCTTAGTTGGGAGACTTGTAGAGTGAAAAGGATATAGGGAGGTTGGAAAGCCTCTTTCTTGCTGCAAAATAGATGTAGGAAAGTTGAACTTTGGGATTGGAAAACCATGAAAATTCTTTTTGGTTTACTTGTCACGCTAGTTGTACTTTATGGGTGTGAAGTGTGGGGAAGCAATATGTCAAAGTGCAGCTGGAGACAAATAGAAAGAATCCAAAAACACCTAACAACAAGCAATCTCAAAGTTAAGGCCATGGTCCCATATGAAATTCTTTTAGCTGAAGCAGGGGATTTTCCCTTGGAGGCATCGTCGATAACTCGGTTGATAAGTTGTCTAAAGAAGATTGAAAACATGGACAACCACCGGTGGCCCAAAGCAGTTATGGAGGAGGCGCTAAACCGTAGAAAGAAAACCTGGATGAAGCAGAACAAGTGGCTGAACAAGTGGGACATCAAATTACAAGAGTGTCCTAGCACCAATAGTGAAATAAAAAATTACGTGAAAGAAAAATTTAGGACTGCCATGTGGTCAAATCAGATTGGGCGAAAAAAAGCATACTACGTCAAAGAGTTTAACCCGACAAAGGATCATGGTAAAAAAACATATCTAGGGGCTGCTATTAAAGGGAAAGCGAGGGTGTTAATTGCATAGTTGAGGACGGGATCACATCATCTTAGATGTGAAACCGGTAGATGGAAGTCTCCTAAGGAAACATGGGAAGAAAGAACCTGCATATTCTGCAATAAGGGGGTGGTTGAGACAAAGTGACACTTCTTCATGGAATGCACAACTTATGAAGACATCTGTAAACAATATGCAAATAGTTTGTGTATGGATGATATGCAACAGTTATTTGAGGAGGATAAGATCAACCAGACGGCTAGTCTTCTAGTCAAAATCAATAGTAGGAGATCTGATTTAGAAAAGAGCATGAAAGAAAATTAAGTTGTGTCTTGGTCCCATAGACTGTTTAGTCTCGTGGACGTCATTAAAATCTTTCATTCATTCATTCATTCATTCAATGTCACATTGAAATTACTGTAAACTCCAAAGAACGTGACGACTCGGCATTTATTTTGGGCAATTTGTGGACCCTACCTCAAGACTAAGGCCACAATGTTTACCTTGAACAAATTTTGTCTTAGATGGTACATGATCAACTCTGCAATGCAATTGCGTGGCAGTTGAAAATTTTATTTTTTTATTTTATTTTACGCCGAAGGCGTATCCTATTTGAACAAGCTGAACTGATTTTTGAGATCGACGGTTTGCAGAGTTGGACAGGCATGCAAGACGATTGAACGTTTGTTGACCGTCCGATTTCGCTGTCAAACATGGGATTATTGGCAAACTGGGTATGTTGATGGAGCTCTGGAAATTCATAAAACCACAGAGAGAAGTGCGTGCGTTTGGAAAAGTCAGAAGAAGCGACGTCGTGCGCAGGTAAACCACGGCTCTCTAACAGCGCCGACTTTTCTTGTGGCGGTGTGAATGTTGAATTTGTGGATATCGAGATTGCGGCTAGAACTCTAACACCTTCTGTACCTCCATGAGTTGCTATCGCACTTACTTGATTAATGTTATTGTAGTCGGTGAGGTGGGCTCTCTCTAGGAAATTCATTTTGGCTTTTGTGCCTCTGAATCTTAAAGCGCCCCTAGGCATGAGCTTCTGCTGCATCTCCGCAGTCTGGAAAGTACCCAGCCATTGTCAAAAAAAAAAAAAAAAAAAAAAGAGTATCCAGCGATACTCTAGCCACTTTTTTGGATCACGAATTTTGGCCACCCATTTGCCTCACGGCCTTTGTCACGGATATTACAGGAAGTTATTTATTTAGATTGTTCCACAACATTACCATCAGAAATATTGGAGGCGAAGAAGCGAGGAAGAAGATTTGATGTGGCCAGTGTTTCTCATAGTGTTAGAAAATAAAATTGGACATAAATTAGGCAATAGGATATAAACTCCAAAATGTTTGTAATATAAGATGGAAAGACATAGGCATTTTGTGTAAATTATCATTAATTAGTACTGTGGAGACAACTTTTCATATGATAAATTTATTTTAGAACAGATTTTGGATTGGAGGATAGAAAAGAGAGCCCGTCATTTACCAATACAGTGAGTTAAATTTAATTAATAAATCAAAATGCACTTAATTATGGTAATTATGGTGGGGACAGTGTCTCATGATAAGACATTTCCTGAAATAAAATTTGTTTGGCCCTACCACTTAGAAACAATTATTTGTAAATTCATAGTAGGTATATGTCACCATGTCTGTGTTGCAAGAAATGAAATGAAACAACACAAGAAATAAAGATAGAGTGGAGACCTAACTTCAGAGGCTTTAATTTGCAAGATTCTACGAGGTTTATATGTTATTAGCCATAGAAGAAGGGGCTCCTTTGTTGCCACTGGACTTCACTATGGTACCACATTTATTTTATAATCTTTATACTTTAGAGGCCTAAATTTTATTATGGAAGACTTGACGTGGAATATTCTTTATCTAAAATACAAAACAAATGTTTGATTGGCTAAAATTTCCAGCGTTGTTCCTTTTCTTGAATATTTGTTTTATTAAATTTTATATTGTCATAGCTTTCAATTCATGTGTAGAGGTATTATCCATTTTGATAGATTGTATTTTTAATTTTTAATTAGATAACACATTTGAAGTTGACAGGGCTGGTTGGCCTTCTGCTGTTTTGCTCTTGATGTCAGTCAATCTATTTTAGTGTGTCTGTTTCTTTAGTGCTGAATTGTTGGTCATGTGACCTGAATTTTGATCTTTTGGTTGGGTTCAGATGCCTTTTCCCCTATTTTTTAATCAAAAACACATTTGAAATTGACAGGGGATGAGGGTTTCTCTTCATATATGATATACTTGCATGCAACATAAGTGATAAATTTATCCTTAATTATGCATTCAAACATATATGGTCGGTTTTACTTTATAAAATATTAATTATATGAAGTACCTCTCTTATATTTATTATTATATTATATATTAGATCAACTATATATATATATATATATATATTTAAAAAAATGTGCAACACACCCATATTATTAGGGGTAAACGCTTTTGACCGGAGCTATGAAACGGGTACAAGAAACTACCAAACCCATGAATGCATTGGCCCAGCGAAGGCACAAGGCCTGCGAACACTTTGGCCCAATGAGGGTTTGAACCCTAGTGGTCGTCACTACAACCAAGTGACTTGACCATCAAACCACGCCCTTATAAAAAATAATAATTTAATTGATTTAGATAAAAGTATTATATCATCTGCTAGAGTTCAAATTAATTTTTTCAACTAAACTTGTTTTTTTTTTTTTGATCAGTAAAAAGTGATATTTTATTGATTTAAAATAGGTAAATACAAAAAAGATTTTACAAAAGCTCCACCCGAACAGAAGGGATAAACCCATACATGCATCATCCCAAAGCTACTATTATCGACACCAAAGCAACCTATACACCACAATAAGCACCACAAAGCGACATCCAGAGTCGCCACCTTCAAAGAAAACTGTATTCAGCAATCATAAGAGAAACCCTTGTTCCAGCTTTAGTAACGAAATATACAAGCTCGCAACACACCCAAAATTCATCATCGGTTTACATCAAAACCCTGATATCCATCAAATTTAGCACTTAAAACACCACCGTAGATCACCAACGCCACCCCACCTAAGCAGCATTCCCGACTTGGCAGCCAAAAAACATTCTCAAAACACGATTCGACAAGCCCCAACCCTAGAACCTCAAGCCGCTGTTCCAGAAGCACTTCCACCCACCCGACACCTCCTTCGTGAACCCCGTTTCTTTCACGAAAAAATAGACGGCACCCTTCCGATCGCCTGGCTCCTATCCATTTCCGGACGATGCAATTCTATTTTCAACTTCTCCCAAGCTACTGCAATAGCTTTTTTGTAGACCTCTCTATCCGTCCGCCACCTCCATCTAACGAACGGGATCAGTCCCTCCTTAGTAGCTTCGTCCATGTGCTCAATGCCTTCCGAGACATCAAACCCCACGCCCGGCACCAC
Source organism: Sequoia sempervirens (assembly GCA_007258455.2). NCBI lineage: Eukaryota > Viridiplantae > Streptophyta > Pinopsida > Cupressales > Cupressaceae > Sequoia > Sequoia sempervirens. The sequence goes on along the minus strand of VDFB02086081.1, from coordinate 380,561,566 downwards.
CCATTCCAAGGACTCTAATTTCCCTAGTAGAGCTCCATCGAACAATTTTAGCATAACCCATTTAGTTTCCTTTGCGTCTTCTCCCAGCTCCATTGCCCACGCAAAAACCATTGAAGCTATGTCTGCATTGAGTCACCCCCTGTGCGTCGCTTCCATGAAATGCGGCCCTAAGACCGCTACCACCGCGTCCACTACTTCCTTTCAGTGTATTTTTAACACCTATTTCATACGCTTCATAGTGGGGGGGCCAAAAAAACCTTTTTGCTGTAATTTGGTTGAGAAACCCCACATTGCCTCCATTACTGACCAGCTTCACGCCTTCGGAGGTCGCTAATAGCACATGAAATGGAATGAACAAATCTCCATCAGACCACCATATAAACCCCATCAACTTGCATTCGAAAACTGGTACCGCCGCCAATTTCACATCTCCATTTGAATGCATTTTGTACAATATTCCAGTCACTCAATACAAATTTAATTATCTTTCAGCTTCACCATTAAAGCCTCAGTCCTTTATGAAGTGCCCCGTCCTTCGCCTCCCGAATGAAAACGTCATCATCCTCACATCTGGCATACATATGGCCACCTAGGACGAGGACTTTATTCCTTACTGTCCGACAGAACACAACTTCCCAAAACACCTTCCGCGGAGTCATATCTGCCAGATAGACCATCCACGCTGGAGAGGCCGCTACAACGTCATCTTTGAAAAAGAGACCTGTCGCTACATCACACCACAAAAATAGTTAAAAATAGCAGTTTCTAAAATCTTCAACACCTAGTTTTTCAACTTCATCAAACGACACAGCCCATTTGGACAAAATGTCCGCGTCCTGATTCCCCTCCCTTTTAATATGACTGACAACAAAGTCTTCAAAACTTTCCAATACTTCACCAATTACTTTGATATAATTTTGTAAATGCCACGCCTTTAACTCCCCAAATTTAATGGCTTGAATAATTAATAGAGAGTCGCCTTCAAGATGCAACTTCTTAACACCAAACTATTTAGCCAGTCTCACCGCCAGAAGGGCAACTTTTGCTTCAGCCAAGTTGTTCGATCCATCCTCTATTTTTTTTGCTGCAAGAGCTACAGTATTACCCAGGTGATCCCTGAGAATCACACCAGCACCAAACGGACCAGGATTACTTTTCGCTGCTCCATCAAAATTCGCTTTAATCCACCGAATCTGAGGCCTAGCCCATTTCACCTCAAGAATTAACTCCTTGTTAGGCTTTACTTTAAAAGAACCTGGCCATGATTTGATCCAGATACTAGGCCATGCCCTTTGAATTCGCCTATCTTCCATCGAAAAGGAACACCACAAATTATGTGGCATAGAGACAGCACTACTTACAGTCTCTTCAATAATGTGCTCAATCCGCCATAAGATCCTTGCTAAGGATTCACTTTTCTCAATAAAAATTCTTCTATTTCTTTCTTTCCAAAGCTCCCAAATCACCAAAGAGGGCATCACCACCCAAATACTAGATAAGAAGGATCCTTTCATCAAGCAGGGCCAGCTTTCAAACACCTCACGAACCGTCCTGTGCAAGGGGCCCTGCCATCCCAACTTCTATCGAACAAAGTCCCAGCAACTAGAAGCCATCTCACAATGTAATAACAGATGATCAGCCGATTCTTCATCTCTGTTACAGAGAATGCACTTGGAAGGGCTAGAAAAACCCAATCGCCTCCTTCTGTCCCCAGTCAAAATTCTCCCTCTGATAGCTAGCCAAGCAAAAGAACCTGCTTTTGGCAAAACATTTTTACTCCAACATAAATCCTTAGCCCAAAAAACCTCCCGTTCTAATGAATCTAGGAGTTGGTATCCTATTTTAACCGAATAAGAGCCAGAGGAAGAACCACACCAAACCAATTTGTCTTCATTACTAGTAATAATAACTTTCCTTCCCTGTAACAACCTCTGCATGGTCTGAACCTGATCCTCTGAGAGGTCCTCATCCCTAACATCTTTCCACACCCATTCATTACCTAACAGGCCCACCTTTAAAGTCAAGTAATCACATACCTTAGTTCCCCATTTATGAGAGAAATACTGTTTAAGAGCCAAAATATCAGCCCCATCTCCAAAGTTTGGCAGACCCTCCCACGAATCCTCCCAAAAATTAGCTTTCGCACCATTACCAATTTGCCAAGAAAGATGATCTAATATCACGTCTACAAGACACAATAAAATTCCAGATTGCTGAACCTTTAGGAGGGTTGCGAATTGTGAAGATTCTTTGCTCCTCATTGGAATCTAGATATTTTTCCTTCAATATCCTAACCCACAAAAGCTCAGGGTTAGCATAAATATTCCAAACAAGTTTCGCACCCAGAGCCTCATTTAGCAACTGCTAATTCCTCAGACCAGCACCACCCCAGTCCTTCGCCTTGCAATTTTTATCCCAAGCTAATAAAGGAATTTTATCTTCTTCACTAGCCCCATTCCAGAAAAATTTCCGCATACGCTGCCCTATCGAGTTTAGAATTTTCTTAGGGATTTTCAAACACATCATAGAATAAATGGGAATAGCAGAGATCACAGATTTAAGCAAAAGAATTCTTCCAGCTGAAGTAAGCCACTTACTCTTCCAACCTTCCAAGCGCTTCACACAATAATCCAAAAGATCCTTCCATAAACAAGCTTTATTACCCCCTGCAAACAAAGGTATACCTAAGTATTTTCCAGGGAGAGAGCCAATCTTCATTTCCAGAATTCGACTAATATCAAGCTGCCTTTGAACAGGGGTATTAAAAAAGAAAATTTTGGATTTATGCCAATTAATGCATTGTCCAGATGCCAAACCATATAGATCTAGCGTGCTCTTCATCACCCTAGCTTCACTCAAGGAGGCATCCCCCATCAGAAAGGTGTCATCCACAAACTGCAAGTGAGAAATAGGTTCTACCCCGACTGCAACTTTAATGCCTTTCCATAAACTCTCAGTTCATTTTTGAGCAATTAACCTACCTAAAACCTCAGCCATGATAATAAAGAGAAAGGGTGACATCAGATCACCTTGTCTGATACCTTTACAAGAGTCAAAGAAACCTTGAGGGCTGCCATTAACCAAAACAGAAAACCTCGGAGAGCTGATACAACTTTTGACCCAAGTCCGCCAAGCCAACCCAAAGCCAAATTTTTTGAGCACCTTCAACAAAAAACCCCTATCAACCTCATCATAGGCCCTTCTAATATCTAGTTTAACAAACATTTTCTCAATTTTTGCCATTCGAACAGAATGAATGGCCTCATGGGCAACAATTATGCCTTCAAAGATTGAACGATTTGGGGAGAAACCGCTCTGTTCAACCGAAATAACTGACTTCAAAACCATCTTTAGCCTGTTAGCTATAACTTTAGCAATCACTTTGTAAACCATGTTGCAAAGAGAAATAGGACGAAAGTCATCAAAGGAATTCACTTCAGACTTTTTCGGAACCAAAGCTATGAAGGTGTTGTTTAACTCCTTAAGGACCAAACCATTTTTCCTTGATTCTTCCACCACCTCCCTAATCTCATTCCCAAAAAGGTCCCAAAAATTTTGGAAGAAAATTGCAGGGAAACCATCCAGACCTGGGGCTTTGTCACCTCCTAACCCAAATAAAGCCCGCCTCACTTCTAATAACGAAACCTCATCCATCAATAATTTATTTTGGGCATCTGAAATACAGCTTGGGATGACATCCAAAACTTTAGTAATAGGCCCTGAAGCCAACACCCCAGAATTAAAACAGGCAGAGTAATAATTAACAACCTCCATATTGATTTGATCAAAAGTATGAAGAGTTTCCCCTGCACCATTTTTTATAGAACAAATCTTATTATTAGATATACGGACCTTGACAGAATTGTGGAAGAACTTGGAGTTTCGATCACCCTCTTTCAGCCATGTTTCCCTGGATTTCTGGCGCCAAAAAATCTCCTCACGCGCTAAGATTTCCGAATAAGCCTTGTTTAATCTCTTTTCCAGCTCAAAATCTACCTCACACATCCCAGAAACTAAGACCTTAGCATGTAGGTCATTTAACTGTTTTTCAATAAGGAGCTTCTCGCCAAAAATATTTTTGAAGGATTCCCTATTCCAGGTTTTCAAGCATTCTTTAAGATATTGCAACTTCTTGAAAAAAATGAAAGCCTTACAACCAGACCAAGACGGAGCATTCCTCCACCAATCCCTAACCAAAGACTCAAAATTAACATCTCTAAACCACATCGATTCAAATTTAAAAGGGCATCTATCAGGGGTAGCATCTTCTTGAATCCTTAGACAAATAGGATAATGATCTGAGCCAGAAAGAGGCAAAATCTCCGCCTCACACGTCCAATTCAAAGAGGCCCAATCACCAGCCAAAAAAAACCTATCTAGTTTCTCCGCAATATTAAGAAACCCACTCCTCCTGTTTGTCCATGTAAACTCGCCCTTCTTAAAAAAAACCTCACATAGCCCGTTGTTCATCACAAAGTCACTGAAGTCCTGCTGACTCTGCCCATGCCAACACCCACCCCCAGACTTATCAGAAGGCCTCAAAATGGCATTAAAGTCGCCACCAAGGAGGAACCTAGAATCACCATTGACCGATAAATGCCTGGAAATTTCTTGCCATAGTTCCTTCTTCTTGGCGGAATTATTCGGACCATAAATATTAAGAATTGAGAAATAGTTTTGTAATTGAGAAGATTCCACCTTTATCCATTGCCAATTTTGTTCCTGGTGAATAACCTGGATATCCACCACAGACTCATTCCACAGAATTCCCAAACCACCCGAAGCTCCTTCAGCCCCAACAAGGATGCATTTCCAATGGGAAAAACATCGAGAGAAAAGAACAGCATCAGAACTTTTAATTTTGGTCTCTTGAAGCATAAGTATAGACGGTCTCGTTTGATCAAGACATCTTTTGATCAAACGAATCTTGTCAGAGGCATTGCAGCCCCTGACATTCCAAGATAAGATTTTCATGGCTGTCGGGGGAAGGCATAGCCTTTCCCCGACCTTAATTTACTTTGACCCACTGCATTACCTGCCAATTCCAACCTCATTCTGTTAGTTTTTGGACCTCTCCTTTTTTCCCCAATTTTGATCTTGTTTTGTGCCAGAGTTTGGTCAATGGTTCTTTTTTCAACTATGTCAATGTTATCATTTAGACCCAGAATATCCTCTTCCCCACCATCATCTTCTGAATCTGATTCCGAAGATGCATCCTCTAGAGTGCCACCACTATCACGAACACCTTCAAAGGAATTATCTAAATTTCTTATCGGAGAAATTGGGATGTCTTTAAATCCTTGATCATCTGGTTCCATTCCTTGACCCATCACCATTGTTTCTAGACCCACAGCTTCACCTTGGATTTGTTTTGTCATCTCCACATCATGTAAAGGATTCATCCACCTATCCTGATTCGCCTGAGAAACCAAAACCGAATCCACCTTGTGCCTAGATTTAGGTATAGTTGCTGAACATTGGAAAGCATTGGTCAACTCCCGAGGCTATGGACATACATGCTCTAGAACGGGGGTATCAGAGACATGTGAGACACTTACTTGCTTAGAAATAAAGGCATTCTCACTGCGAATATCTTCCAGACCCACCAAGGTCCCTGATGCTGGAAACTTTAATGATGCACCCTCATGGCCCAAAACCTGCTGCGGAGAGCTAGTCGACGTGAGCATCTAAGAAGGCCATTCCCGAGCACGCCCATAACAAGCTCCAGCGAAAATGTCATCAATTTCCTCTTTTAGAAAACCCCCACCGCTCTCCTCCTCCAAGCGTTGTGGGAGTCCCCAATGACCAAACCCCCATGACATAGAGCAAGCATCATCCTGAACCCTAATCTCTGAAAGGGTAATTATCTCCTCTGACAGAGATTTGTGAGTAGGAATTTTCCCTTTATCACTGGGAGGGTACTCCTTAGAAGAGACCGATTTTCCCACACAGCTAAGACACTCAAAGGGGTTATCAATTACCTCTAACTTCTGACACCAAATACCTTCCCCTGTATGTAATTCAATAAATTCAGGTAAAGAATGAATAATCTGTCTCATGACACATATCTTGGGGTATATGCTGAAATCAGACTTGTCCACCACTTCCTCTGATTTCACAAAGCTGCCCAGTTTGCTGCCAATTCGTTTTAGGGTTTCAACATCCCAATATTCATGCAGTAGATTTTTTAGTTTTACCCATACTGGGATTTCGTCAAGGACAGTTTCATTTGGGTTAAAGTTTGGAACCCAGTATTTGATGTGAAACCCTAAACCATCCATTTCAAAAGGGCCACTATCAATGATCCAGTTCTTATCTTGGGCAGATTTACTGATCACCAGATAAAAGCCATTCTCTAGAGTCTTTAGTTCGCATTATTTTCCCCATGTTTTATCACACCAGGTCCTTATTTTTGCAAAGGCCGGCCATTTTCCCCCCCATTTCATAAAGAAAGCTTTAGCTTTTAAAAACCTAACAGTATCGCACCATTCACTGTTATCTAAGATTAACGAAGAAAGAGTAGTAACAGAGATGTGTGGTGCTACCTGACTAGGACCACCATTATCCGAAGAAACCTTCGGCCGCCAGAACTTTCCTTCCACCCGCCTAAAATCCACCTTTTCGGGTAGCTGCCATGATCTAAATTGCTCCCCCTTCTTTGGATGGAACCAATCTTTCTGCCCAGAATTATTTCGAAGTCCTGCCCTAAACCCCTTGTTCACCGGAGCCTGCCAAGCTTGATTCTTTCCTACCCAACTGGAATTCTGAGAGAACCAATTCCAACGTTTATTGAAAGGCCATCGAGCCTGAGCACCATTACTGTATGCTAGATCTCTGTGCTTTCGAAACCCTACCCGCTGCTGTCGCTCTACCATTTCTATGCCACATTGATGTAAAAAATATTTCAACTAAACTTGTTATTTAAATTAAATATATTTATTTATTATTATATATGCTATTTTAATTTAACATAATATAAATTATTAAATATATTTTTAAAATACTACTATATAATAAAATTATATATTTATATTAACTATGTTATATATTTAAAATTTATATGTTTGTCACTTAGGTTATAAATAATCTATCTTATATTTATATTTGATTATATATATTAGATATATAATATATAAAAGGGAAGATAGATATAAATAAAAAGTATAGAGATTAAGAAAGAGAGAGAGGAGGATAAAGAAAGAAAATGTAAGACAAAGAACATGAGAGATGGGGGATGGGAGACAGATATAGTGAAACAAACAAAGAGAAAGAGAGAGAATGAGAGAGAGAGAGATACATATAGAGGAGAGGGAGACAAATCAATCCTATCTCTCTCCCTTTATGTCCCTCTCTCGCTTCCTCACTATCTTGACTCTCTCTCACTCTCTTCCTATGCATACAAAATACATTATCACCATTGTTGGAAATAAAATATAAGATTGTGCATACACTTGATTGATAATGGTATCTCTTAGTTTCTTGTATTTTTCATTAACATTCTATGAGTCAGGGGCTACACCAAAAATTGTCATAACTTGGGCTATCTTCATTGAATTGCTAGGAAGATTTATTAGACAATATGATTTATAAATTTTTTCTTACTCATAAATTGCAAGGAGTATCCATGAAATTGTTTCATCGGCTAACAAGTAAATGGTTGCTATTTCCTTTCATTTTTATGTTTTTTATTGATAATTGTAGGTTGGGTTTATTGATAATTGTAGGTTGGGTTTGTTGTTTTTGTATCAATATTTAACAGTCTTGCAATTTTGATATAAAAAGATCACAAAAGTAGGTGGTACATCAACTGTTTCCCAAAATCATTTTGTATAGTTTAGTTGACCCTTCATTGACCCCTTCACTTGTCATGGTATGTCATTGTAAAATAATTATTAAATTTGGTATACCATGAGAGAGAGAGGAAGATGGATGGGGAGAGAGGAAGATAGAGGTAGACATGAAGATAGAGGGAGAGGAAGAGAGAGAATTAGATAGAGAGAGATAGAGGGGGAGATAAAGATAGAGAGATATAGGAATTGATAGAGGAAGAGGGAGAGGGAGAGATAGAGAAAGATATAGATCTAGTGAGATAGAGAGATAGAGATGTAAGGAGATATAAAGAGAGGGGGAGAGGGAAACAAAGACAAAGAGATAAATAGAGATACTTATAGAGATACAAATAGATATGGAGAAAGGGAGAGAGAAATAAGAGATAGAGAGAGATAGAGATATATGGGAAGAGAGAGAGAGGTAGAGATAAAGAGATAGATAAAAGGAATAGGGAGGGAGAGATTAGGAGAGATAGAGATGGAGAGAGAGAAAGGGAGAGAAATATATAGAGGAGGGGTAGATAGAGATAAAAGAGAGGGAGAGAGAGAATAAGAGGAGGGAGAGGGAGAGATAACCCTCCCTCTCTATCTATTTATATATATATCTATCTTCCTCTCTATCTCTCTATCTATTTATATCTATCTATCTCTCTCTCTCTGTATCTCCCTCTCTCTCTCTATATCTCTCTCTATGCCTCTCTCTAACTATATATACACATGTACACTCTCTATTTCTCCCTCCTTATCTCTATCTTTCTCTCTCTATTTTTATCTCCTCTCTAGATGCCTCTCTTTCTATTACTTGTCTCTATCACCATATCTATCTATATCTCCCTCTCCCCTCTCTTCTATCTCTCCCTCCTCTACTTATCTCTCTCCCTCTCCTTCCCCTTCTCCATCTCCATCTTCATATTTCTCTCTATCTTTATCTCCTTACCTATCTCAATCTCTCAAACTCTTCATTTTTTATTCCTATGTTTACCTCTCTCCCTATTGCAAACACAACATGATCCTATTTGTAATGGAACCTAATTATCTTCCTAATTCAATAATTTTCTTTCAATCATATTTCAATCCCTATAAGTGGATGCATAGTTGATTTGAAGCTATCACTTCTCCATTGAGACATTTGTTACACAAAAAAATCATTTTCTAAATATTCTACCAATTGACCATTCTCTCAATCTATTCTTGACTGATCAATCTATTTTTGATTGAGAAAATTATGTTTCCCTAATAGATCAACCTATTCCTGATTGATCAATCTATTCTTCAATCCCACAAATTATTCAGTCTATTTCTTCAATCACACAAATTGTGCAATCTATTTTGCATAGATTGTTCATGTCTATTTCCTCTCAACATCTCTCAACTGTTGATCTTGATTCAACATTGTTTAATCTTGATTATATATTTAAAATCACAAATTCTATATAACAAACCTCTTTCCTCACAAAAAAGGATCGAATATTCAACATCATTTGCACAACGAAGTACTACTGAGATTCACAATCACCATTGACAGAGCTTCAACATACCTTTGATCAACCATACGTGCATCGATCTTCAAGCTTTCACACATGAACTATGGAGACTTTGCAGTGATACAAACAACCACATCCTCGCAAATATACTCCAATACGAGATGGGTAACTATTTTGTTATTGAATTCAGTTATTTTTTATGCATTTCATTTACATGTTCTTTAATTTAGTATTCTTAATTGTGCATTTTGTAAGTGTAGGAATAAATCTAGATTTAGTGTTCTTGATTATAGATTAGATTCTATTTCAATTAAGTTTATCTCATCTAGACCTCTATGATTTTCCCCCTCACACATTTTGGCACACTCAGTGGTCCTAAATACTAAAAGTTTTATGATTTTAAATTGAAGTTGTAGGTTTTGGAAATGTTGTTGAGAAATTTTCATGCACTATTCCAAAAAAAATTGCACTTTCCTCTCAAATATTCTATGCACTTGACCCTAAAATCTATGCACTTGACACTGAAACTTGTGCATTTGTATTTTTTCAATGCATTTGGCTAATGATAGAGGGCACACTTTCAATTTTTCTACGCTTTTGCTCTCTAATAGAGGGCACACTTACTAATTTTCCTATGCTTTTTCTCTTTCAATCCCGTGTTTGAAACCTTCCAATTGAAAATTTATTTTTACACTAATGAATGCCTTATTTAGATGTGTGGCAGGTATTAACGTTTATGAATGTAGGATTAAGAAACCACTAACATGTTTTCTGTAGGGAAGAAAAATGGTCAAAGGATTTCAAATTTTTGATGCTTATTAAAGTTAGGAGCCTTTCATTTCAGTGCTTAAAATGAAGCATAAAAGAATTTTTTTTGTTTAAGTTCAATAAAAATAATCATTTCCAAAGCTTTATTAAGTTAGGAATCTTTCATTTCAGTGCTTAAAATGAACCACACAACAAAACAGTTTGTTTAAGTGCTCTGAAAAGGATAATTTCGAAAGCTTTATTAAGGTAGGAATCCTTCATTTTAGTGCTTAAAATGAACCCTAAAAACAACACATTTCAATTTTAAGTGCACTAAAACGAACCCTTTCCAAGTTTTCATAGTTAGAGAATTTTTCACTTGTTGCATAAAAAGAACAAACAAACAAAGTCATTTGGTGCTCTAAAATATTTTTAATCTTTCAAATTAAACACGAGGAGTGTAAATTTCTTTTTTGTTGACCACAATGATTTCTTTTTGTTGAAGCATGCTTGAATTCACTTTGTTGACCAAGTAAGACTAGGATTTAGAAACACTCAAAATTTGGGCTTAAAAATGAACAAATCATTCATTTTTTTTCACCTTTTCTATGATGATGATTGATATCTAGAACATTTCCATTGGATGCAATTAAACATAACCCTTGTTGTGCTTTTCACACATTATTTTGGGGATAGCATTGCTCGAGGTGCTTGAAAAGAATCAAATTGTTATGAATTGTATGTCACGCATTCAGTGTTTGGCAAGCTAGATGGTTGTCTTCTCCCCTCACACCTTTTGGAGATCTTGGATGAGCAAAAACATCTTGAGATTCACACCTTTATTTTTAAAGCATACCTTTTATAGGGCCTACCTATTATGACACATCCCTTGTCGGAGAACTCACAGGTGACCCAAGTGGTACTCTTGTTTTGGACTGCTATATAAAGAAATTGTGGGTGTGAGGAAAGTTCATTACCTGCCAAGTGTTGCTAGCCTATACCAATGTCAGTCTCCCCTAGTATTCGTGTGATGTATGTAAAAAACTGGAAGGGTTGGGAGGCCTCTTAATTGAGCAAAACACTGCATGTATAGGGGTCCAAAAATAATAACCCCAAAACACTACTAAGAGCCAATTTTTTTAGAAGCTACACCTGTATCCAAAAACATTCTTTGAAAGTGGTGCATCAAAATTTACTTCCAAGAAGTTACTTGCCATGTTTGACTTCAGGCCCAAGCCATAAGTTGCATGCAAAATCATCCCTCTCGGGCATGAGGCAAGCCTACCTAAAAGGATGGTTTCTATCTCTAGGGTTTTAAATGTTTGTTTATGTTAAACTTTCCAAAAGAATTAAAAAAAATCTTGACATCAAACTCTGTTCTTGATGTAAAAAGAATACATCCAAACAAACAGAAAACATGATGGTTGAATAAAAAACCCTTTGATTTGGTGTACAATTTTTAGAGAAGCCCTATATTTTCACTCCTTAAAATGATTTCCTTAAAGGTTTCTAAATATTTAGGCTTTAATTTCAGGCTACATTAGATCAAATTAAATGTTGGAATCTATGGCTTGGGTATCGTGATTTCACAACATAAGGTCGTAGACATGAAGGTCACACAAAGTCCATGATTTTTGAGTAAGTCTAGTACTGTTGTATCACTTTCCATACTCCAAACATAGAGAAATTAAGGAAAAAACCAACTTAAACTTTGAAAAATCAGGAGAAAGATTGCTCAAACTGGAAACAAAACACATAAAGACCACCTTTGCACAAAATTCCATTGCAGTTGTCCCATTTTCTACCGTAATTGCTGAAAATTCATTGTGTTTGCTCTCTATCTCAAAAAATCCACTGATGAAAATCAGTTGGGTATGTGTAGGATCATCATGGAAAAAACAAACCCTTAAGTGGCGAAAAATTTAGAAAAATCAGAGTTAGGCAACTTGACATAAAAATTTGAATAAGTTATCTATATTATTTCAAAAATATGTAAGAATAGAATTTGTAGCAAATTGAACGTAGTTTCTAAACTACAAGGTTTATTTAAAAAAAAATCTATTGGTGAAAATTTGAAATTTCAATGCAGTAGTACTTAAATTTCAGGGAAAAAATAAGTAGGTATTGTAGACACCTAAAAATGGTCTAGAGAATTTAATTAATTAAATATGATTTATTTGATTAATTAATCTTAAATTCATCTACTTAGTAAATAAATAGAAATATTTATTTATATTAAGTTCATTATTAATTTTTCTATTTCATCATATTATTCCTCTCTTAATTAAATAAACAAAATTAAAAAACTTTGTTTTATTTAATTATTATCATTTTTATCATATTATTTCTATCTTAATTAAATAAAAAAAATTAAAAAATTTGTTTTATTTAATTATTATCATTTTCATCATATTATTTCTCACTTAATTAAATAAACAAAATTAAATACTTTGTTTTATTTAATTATTATCATTATTACTTCTTTTATACTTTATCTAATACTTCTATCTTAAATTAAATACACAACTTAAATAATTTGTGTTATTTAATTACCTCATCACATTTCTTCTTAATTAAATAAAGATATCCAAAAATCTTTTATTTAATTATCATTTTAATTTAATAAACAAATTCTATAGTTTGATTTATTAAATTATTTATTCCTCTTTGCTAAATTTAAATAAATCAAAAATATTTAAATTGATGCATAAATCATATTCCCTTAATTACTCACCAATAAAATTAGAATTTTAAAATCTAATTAATTCTACTGTCATTCATGGGAAGAGCTTCGGAGACAAACCTGCAGGAAATCCTCCCAATCTTCTTCCAACCATCTTCCCTATCCTCTTGCTTGGTGTTTTCATGGGGAGGAACAATCCTTCATGATCAGCTCCACCTTCTCATCCCATGCCATTCAATTCTCGAGATTGAATCGCAGCCTTTTATCCCGTACCCCTGTGCAAATGTGCTGCCGTGAAAGCTATAAATACAGGTCTTTGGCTACAGGAAATGGATCCCAATTTGTGCAATCTTACTCTATAGGTTTTCCAAGAATTCAAGCATCCAACATTCATCCAGCATCCATCCAGCATCCATCAAGCCTTTTAATTCATTTAATTATGGCAGTTTACAGTAGTTTCTTTCTCAGAAGCTTTGCTGTAGAATCATTTTAGTTGCACTATTAAATCATATAGGAATAGAATTAGTTTGAATTCTCATTCTCTAAGTGTCATTTCAATAATCTAATTAGCTTCTAAAATCTGAGAGCAAAGTAGATTAGAGAGATCTTTAGAGTTAGAGAGCAATAGGACAGCTTCAGAGGTTCCTGTGTTTAAATTAGTTTAAATTTTCTTGAATCTTTGCTAATTATGTCTTATTTAGAAGTGTAGATGCATGTTTAAATTGTTTAACTCATTCATACGCTTACAATTTGGCACCCACCGTGGGGCCTAACCCCATATTCTGCATAACTTTTGTGAAAAGTGCCTTATAGGTATCGACATGATAGTTTTCGCGGAACCGTGATTTTTTGTAGCGCGCTAGTTGGATTCCGTAGCGCCCCGGCAGTCTATTTTAGCGCACCAATAATATGTTTTAGTGCGCCCGTCATCTGTTTTAGTGCGTCAGTTTTCTATTTTAGCACGCCGCTCAATTGTTCTAGCATGCCGCGCCACTGTTTCAGCGTGTCGATCCACTATTTCAGCTCCTCAACTCTTTGTCTTTAAAATCTTTTTTTTTATCTGGATCTAACACATCCGCAGCTAGATTTTGTTCTTTTGTCTATTTTTGGTTAAAAATTTATCAATCCTAGGATAGAAAATGGGTTAAAATTTGTCAATCCTAGGATAGCAAATGGATAAAAATTGATCAATCCTAGGATAGAAACTTCACAATTTCTTGTAGGATTAAAATTGAACATCATGCTTTCTATGGAGCAATACCTCCATATAGATTAGCTAATTTGTCTTTTGGGTTTTTAAAAGTGAACAAAATTTCTCTGCTGTGATTGGGTGATAGGTTTATGCTCTCCCCTTAAATGGGTGCGTCAGAATACGAGACTCACTTTTTATTTATGCATTTTCAAGCTTTTATTAAAACCTTTAGATAGGCCTGTCGTAGTGGGAAAAATTACTCACCCTACGGGAACGACCTGAGTGGGGACAGCCAAAAGCCATGGTATTCCAACCCACTTAAAAATTTGTGTGAATTTGGGGAAACCCTCTTTCAACGGAAGTGTGCAGGATAACTATTCCCAAAATCTTTGTTCTAAAGATTGGGAGGTCTCTCAAGGGAGTTTATCCATTTGCCACTCTGAACGGAGACCCTATCTAAGAACCTAGAAATAGAAGCATGCTTGTTAGTTCCCGAACATTGTAATACACGGTGGTGTAGGGGCGGGGAAGAATCTACCCTCAAGCACTCACCATATAATTGCCAAGGACTATTTGCTCAAAGGATCTGGTATCCACTTCCGTCACTCTGAGTACGCACCTAGAAAAGACAAAAACATGGGCGCCCTCTAGGGGGTGACATGGCTGTGTGAGTCGACGCAATTCTAAGTTGTGGGCCGTTTGAGTATATAACGATGACCTTTTGTCTCTAGGAGTGAGTCTATCTGAAGTGTCTTATCTATTATAAACCAGTGAAAATCAAGAAGAATCATGCTTGATTCTTAAAAACATACACTATCTGTTTAGATTCTAGGATTTTAAAGTCAACCATTCTATTCTTGCTTGCTGTGTTTTCTTTCATTAAATTCAGATAAGATCATCACAAAAATCTTCAAAATCAAAACACTTGTGAAATTATCATGATTTGAGATTGGGTATCCACCAAATTTCTCAAGAAATCTCTTGTCAAATGAATCAGAAAGCCAAAGAAAACACTTACATACAAACAACTTCTGAGAAAGCAACGATTTTTATATCAAAGCAGGAAAGTTCTACTCCAACATAGGACTTTTATTCATAGATATCATGATTTCTCTAGAGGTTATACAGACGACTATGTTGTAGCTCCCTTAGATTCACAAGCATTTTATCAAAGAAGGGCTCTTAGGCAACACCACAATCACAGTCAAAGAATTCGTCCAGAATACATCCCACAACTAGCCATACAATACGATACCAGACCAAGTGAGTTTCATAGAGTAAGATAGTTTTCTTTCTTAGCACTTTGGGTCTCTGTTTTAGCGCTTTATGGATCTATTGTAGCATGTAGAGGCTCTGTTCTAGTGCTTCAAGGCTCTGTTCTAGTGTGTCATAGTTATATCTTAGTGCCTTACAGCTCTATTTTAGCATGCCACAACTCTGTTTTAGCATGCCACAGCTCTGTTTTAGCACGTCACAGCTCTGTTTTAGCGCTTAGGGTCTCTGTTTTAGCGCTTCGTGTCTCTGTTTTAGTGCTCTAGGAGGTCAGGAAAATAGAGAGTTAGTAAGATAGTCTGTCAGATTTCCAACATTGAAAACAAGGTTTTCATCAGCCCAAAACATTTTTCCATAGTCCAAAACACTTGAATCATACAAAAGAAAGAGAAAATTTTACTATTACACCTAGGTCTTGAAACATTTTGCAGAGTGTCCTTATCAATCATCACTAATTTAAGATTTTTGTGTCAAAATTTCCCTATCAAGGATTTTATCATCCTTTCATCATGAAACTAGACACAACTAAATCAGATTTTGAACGTAGTTCTATCAAAAACTTCATTAAAAATGACACTTATTCGAATAAAAAATCCAAGATCAAAGTATAGAGTAGAAATTTTGTATGCCTATTTTCACACGATCAGCATATCAAAGACAACAACAAGAAGAAAATGAAAGAATAGCAGACATGGATAAATAAAACCCTTGGGGATGATACAACAACACTGATCCTCTCACTAATTCACAAGAGAAAGAAATAATTGCAGAAGAAATTGAGAAAGTTCAACAAGACCCTCATTTCCATAAATTTATGGAAAAGATGCTAGAGCAAGATATGGAAACGTATCTTCTATTATTAGCTGACAAAGGTGCTAAGCTTCCTAAAGACTTTGATGTCAATCAACTCAAGGAAACGACCACACCTAACCCAAATAATATAGAAAATCCAAATCAAATAGATGCTTTGACAAAACAAATCCAACAATTACAATTGCAGTTCCAAAATATCCAACAAGGGCCAACAAAAAGATATTCCTTACAAGACATTTTCCCTTATCCATTCGACCCAAGCATTAACATGATACCATTTCCATGGTATTGTGAATACCCGACGTACAACAAATACAATGGAAGAACCGATCTATTTGATCACGTACAAAATTTTGAGCCATGGGCATAGAGTTCGCACATGAGGACTCTTACTACGTTTATTTCTAAGAAGCTTAGGAAACACTTGCATGGAGTGGTTTTCTAAAATGGAACCCGGGATCCAATCTTTTGAAGAACTGATCAATAGGTTCATAACGCACTTCTCATTCAACATCCAACATGGGGTGACCTTAAAAGAACTCTACAACACCAAACAAGCAAAGGGTGAAAAGTTTCTTTCCTTTCTCCAACGATGGAGAAGGCTATTTGCTAAATACCCTAGATCTATTCCTGAAGAGGAGAAGATAGAGATGTTCATTGATAACCTAGTGGATGACATGAATTACAGATTGGACTTACAATGTCCATCTACATTTGAACAAGCTATCGAAAAGGGGCTCAAAATCGAAGAGGCTCTAATCAAAAGAGGAACAATCAAACACTTCATTGAAGGTTCAAACAATAGCAATTCCTTTAACAACAACAACGAAAAGCAAAAATTTTGGCAAAAGAATAAGAATACTGATACCATGACTGATACACACACAAACCAAATTCACCTTGACGCCAACCACTACAAACAAACAAAACAATGATTTTAATGTCAAACAAAGTAGTGATCAAGGAAATAATCAAAACAGTGGAGAAACAAAAACCCAATCATTCCAACGACCATCCAATAAATGAAAATTCATGCCATTATGGAAATCATTGGAATCAGTCCTCAAAGAAATTTTAGATGAAAAACTTATTCAAGTACAAGAGGCTAGGAATTGGGACCCTCAAGTCAAACCATCATGGTGGAATGACTCACATTATTGTCACTACCATCAAAATAAAGGCCACATGACTAAAAATTGTTGGCAGTTAAAACATGCGGTACAAGACCTTATAGATCAAAAGAAAGTATTTGTAGAGGGACACCAAAAAAACAAAGATCATACAACATTCAAAAATCCTCTACCCAACTATCAGAAGGGAGAATCCTCTTTCACAAACAGCAAAGGTAAGAATGTTGGTTATGTTTATGACACAATGATCCTTTGTCTTTCTGCTGCCAAAGAGAATGAGGAGTTATGCAATCAAATCAATCAAAACAATGACACTACATCTACTAATTTGGTACAACATATGGAAAAATATAAAAACCAAATTAATGTAATCACACTCAAAGGGAAACAAGAACACCAACCGGTTAATGCCACAACAAGGGCACAATCTAAAGTTACATTGAAAGAAGCATCATTATCAACCTAATCTGTAGATCCTCCCCCCAATCAATATAATCTCATCGATCAATTACAGAAAATACTAGCACAAATATCCATCTTGGAACTTTTAAAGATCTCCCCATCACACAAAGAGGTTCTTGAGCAAGCTCTTGTATCAACCATGGTACCTAACAATTTGGATGTATGTCAATTCCAAGCTATGGTGGGACATCTATCTGCACCTCATTTCCTTTCATTTTCCGAACACGATGATGTGTCACTCACCCATCCACATAATCCCGCCCTTCACATTGAAGTCCTCATCCATAAACACCATGTAAAGTGTGTCCTGATAGATGGAGGGGCTGGTTTAAATATTTGTACCTTAAATCTGATTCATGCACTAGGGTACTCAGATGAATCCATTGATACAAGAAGAAAAATCATAATCAAAGAATATGATGAGGAAGAAAGATCTTCTAAAGGGTTGATCATATTACCCATTCAAGTGGGACCTCTTGTCCAAAATGTGGTTTTTCAAGTCTTAGATAGGGAACTGACATACAACATATTGTTGGGACGTCCTTGGATTCATGATATGCAAGCAGTACCTTCCACCTATCATCAATGCCTGAAATTTCCTGTCAATGGACAGGAGGTAACAATCACAGCAGACTATAATGACACCCAAGCTTGTGATACATTGAAAACATCTCAAGATACATTAATACCTCACAATAGAGAAGTTAGCACATCAGATTCATCTAATGGTGAGAAACAACAAAGCTTCATATCAAAGTGGCTTCCAAAACAACAAAAATACAAGAGATCAAGGTGGCACAATCTAAACCTTCAAATGTTGAAGAACAATTGGCTTCACTCTCACACCAATTCACCAACAAAGTACAGATAAGTGACAAAGGAATAAGTGAATATGGTGTTGGACACTCTTCCATCTATCATAGATGTTACCCTCCTTACAAACGTATGGACAACCATCTACAACCACCCAAAAATCAGCACAATCTACAACGACATTAGATGGCAGATTTGTAAAAGCTAGGAACTTAGATGAAGAATCAGAAGACAAGGCCATACTAAATTGGCTTAATAGGGATGAGGAAGCTTCCATTTCCATGAGTAATATCATAGAGACAAATCAATATGGAAAGGGAAAAACTATTCTGGAGAAGATGGGATATTCAGGACAGGGACCTCTTGGGTTAAGGAAACAAGGCATAACAGAACCAATCTAGCCACTCACGCTCCAACATAAGGATAAAAATGGACTAGGATATGTAGCAGAACAAGGAACTCTTGACCGAGGGAAACAAAGTGTAACGGAACCAATCCAAGTTCTCACAATTCAGCAAAATGACAGAACTGGACTAGGATACACAGAAGAAGCAAGAGCAAAACTCACCAATAAAACTGTGGAGCATATTCTTCAAATAAGAGATAATTTTGAAACAAATTCAAATGAATATGAGTGGGACAACTTATCAGATGTGTCCTATGAAGATATTCAGATCGATGTTATAAAAAAGTATACCCCCAAACGTGAGGAGGATCAAAGCTTGAGTTTTAATCCTATTGTCTTTGAAACACAAAATTTTGATGACTCAAGTGAAGATGAACGGACATCGATTGAGATAAATGATGTGGAAGAAAATACCTTCGTAGGCCTCGACATAACCACTAACAACCTAGACGACATTTCCGTCCAAGCTTTCACAATCGCTGACCTCAACCCATCAAATGATTCATTGCCTTTACTGCATCCCGAGCTTATCGAGTGGGAACCTCAACACCCCATCAATCTTCCTATTTTTGACAATGACTCCACTATTATTAACTACCTTTGCTATGAAGAATCTGATACTTGTTCTAGCAATACTTCTTTTAATGATGCTTTTAGGTAGGAGGGTGCCAAGCCTTTCAGTTGCAAAAGTATGGAAATAAATAATGGATCTAATGGTGAAAACCATTCTATGGCACTATTTGATCCTAAAATAGTAAAAACAAAGAATGAATCCAATGGTGAAAACCTCATTGGGGCACCAAAGGATGAAAGGCTTGACATCCTCCCACAACATTACCATGAAAGATCATCAGTGTTGATAGAACCCACACAGTCTATTGATATTGGCACAATAGAGAAAGTAAGAATACTACACCTGGCAGCATCCATGACAAATACAGAGAAGCCAGATTTTATCAAATTCTTTGAAGAACGATGCATCAATTTTGCTTGGTCATATTCTGACATGCCAGGCTTAGACACAGATCTTATTATGCATCACTTATCTTTACCAGCTGGAACTAAACCAGTAAAACAGAAACTGAGAAAGATGCATCCACATGTTGCATTATTGGTAAAAAATGATTTAAAGAAACTACTAGATGCTGGATTTATCAGAACTATTGATTATGCTGAATGGATATCCAACATTGCACCTATTTCAAAACAAGATCACACCATCATAATATGCATGGATTTCAGAGATCTAAATAGAGCATGTCTAAAGGATGATTTTCCTTTGCCAAACATAGACATGATTATAGATTTAATAGCTGGTCACCAAATGCTATCACTCATGGATGGATTTTTAGGATACAATTAGATCAAAATAGCTCTTGAGGACCAAGAAAAGACAACATTTACATGTCCATGGGGCACCTTTTACTGGAACGTCATGCCTTTTGGGTTAAAGAATGCAGGAGCTACATACTAGTGAGCTATGACAACAATCTTCCATGACATGATGCACACCTTCATGGAGGACTATGTGGATGACATCTTAGCCAAATCTTACACCAGAGAAGGACATCTAGAGATACTTGGCAAAATATTTGACAGGTTGGAGAAATTTAAAGTTAGATTAAATCCCAAGAAATGTGTCTTTGGAGTAACATTAACAAAACTCCTTGGATACATAGTTTCTACAAAGGGAATTGAAGTAGATCCAACAAAAGTTAAAGCCATTATGAAAATCCCACCTCCTAAGAATATCAGCACATTGAGATCTCTACAAGGCCGACTACAGTCCATCAGAAGATTCATCTCTCAACTAGCAGATCGGTGTCATCCATTCAACCATCTTTTGCATAAAAATATATCTTTTAAATGGGATGAATAGTGTGAGAGTACTTTCAATCAAATCAAGAATTATTTGATGACACCACCAATCTTGGTACCACCCATTGAAGACAAGCCATTGTTGCTATATATTGCAACAACAAATATCTCTTTAGGAGCCTTGCTGGCACAAGAAGATAGAGAAGGAAAGGAACAGGCAATATACTATATCAGCAGGACACTCAATGGACGTGAAGTAAACTACACCTTCATTGAAAAATCATGCTTAGCAGTAGTATTTGCAACACAAAAATTGTGACACTATATGCTCACTCACACTGTCAAGCTCGTTGTAAAAATTGATCCCCTCAAGTATTTACTGAGCAAAGAAGCTTTAACAGGAAGGTTGGCAAAGTGGGTCATGCTCCTCAGTGAGTTTGACATTCAGTATGTTGAAAGGCGAGCTATCAAAGGACAAGTCATTGCCAACCAATTAGTAGAAGCTCCATTGTTAGACTGTCATCCTATGACCATGGAATTCCTTGATGCGGATATCCTCAACGTTACAACACAACCATGGCAACTCTACTTCGATGGATCCTACACACAACATGGATAAGGGGAAAGAATTTTATTTGTCACACCTCTTGGGCACACAATTCCATGATCTTACAGGCTTACCTTTCGTTGCACTAACAATGTGGCAGAATATGAAGCTTTAATCCTTGGAATTAAAGTGGCTATTGACTGGAAAATCATAGAACTACAGGTGTATGGAGACTCTCAGTTAATCATCTATCAAGTCAACAATGATTACCAAACTAAGGATGACACACTAATTTTATACAAGAGACTGGTAGATGATCTAAGGAAATACTTCATAGATATCAAATTTGAGCAGATACCAAGATTAGAGAACAAAGCAACAGATGCCATGGCCACAATAGCATCTCTTCTACAAATGCCTGAAACACAAGATCGTTATCAATTTATTGTGGAACAAGTGTCAAATCTTGCATACACAAATCCCAAATCCCAAACCATAAACCTTTTGGATAGTGCCCAATCATCCATTTATGTAGACATTTATACTTATCTAAAAGATAATATCTTACCGCCAGATCTTTCTCGCAACCAAAAGCGCAACTTCATACGCCAATCCACCAAACATACCATTATTGCTGACACCCTTTATAGTCGAGGCCTAGATGGTACTTTTTTGCGTTGTTTAGAACATAACGAATTTGCTTTTGCTTTACATGAGTTCCATGAAGGAATTTGTGGCACACATTCAAGTGGATTATCTTTAGCCAAGAAACTCCTTCGTTTGGGGTATTACTGGCCACACATGGAGCAAGAATCTTATAAGTTTGTCAAGAGATGTCAAAAATGTCAGATTCATGGCAATCTTATACATGCACCAGCACAGGAGCTCCATCCATTCACAACTACATGGCCTTTCTGTCAGTGGGGATTAGACTTGGTAGGGAAAATTAACCTGTCTTCATCTAATGGACATAAGTTCATTATCACCGCAACATAATATTTTACAAAATGGGTGGAGGCAGTTCCCTTAACCACAATCACTGGGAAGCAAATATCATCTTTCATACTTAATTATCTCATTTGTAGATATGGGATACCCCAGTCAATCATTACAGATAATGGCAGGCCTTTCAAGAACCAAGACATCCAAGATCTATGTGAAAAGTTCCACATCCAACATCGCTTTTCAACCCCGTATTACCCTCAAGGTAATGGACAGGTAGAAGCTTCAAACAAAACAATCCTAAAGATTCTCAAGAAGACTGTAAATGAGGTAGGGTGTGATTGGCACATTCAGCTTAACCCTGCTCTTTGGGCTTATAGGACTAGCATTAGAACACCAACAGGAGCTACACTATATGCTCTTGTCTATGGATCAGAGGCAATATTACCTATCAAGGTAGAAATTCCATCCCTTCGAGTTTCACTAAAGGTACTCATTTCAGATGAGGATTATAGGATCTCTAAACTTCAAGAATTAGAGCTACTTGATGAACGTCGACAACAAGCTGTCAATCATTTGACAGCCTATCAACAAAGAATGTCTAGGAACTATAATCATAGGGTTAAACCTAGAGTCTTCCAGATTGGAGACTTGGTCCTATGGGAAAACCCTAGAAATCAAGTAGACAGAGAAAAGAAGGGAAAGTTTGAACCTAACTGGATAGGGCCTTATGTCATTATATCAGTCTATGGATCAGGAGCATACCGACCGTCTACACCAGAAGGAGATATGTTGGAGGAACCCATGAAAAACATTCATCTCAAGTGATTCTATACTTGAGGATACCTAGTGCACGGTCAGTAAGGTTGTCTTGATGAAAACCTGGCAAACAGGCGTCATGATGACAGAAAAAGAAAGAAAAATAAAATAAATATAAAAATACAAAAAGAAAAGAAAAGAGGGACACAATAAAAACAAGTGATGAAAACCTAGTAAACATGCGCTACTTGTGATTTTCACCAGCTCTTCTATCTATTAGGTACAGTTTTGTTACGATTGTTTCCTTTCATATCATTTCCATCTATCATTTGAGATAATCATTATCACTATCCATATAGCAAAGATATCATGTTTTACCCTAGCTTGGGGGCAACATCCTAGTGTTATTTGGTACAATGGACTTTCAACTTAAATGGAAAGGCAATCAAACATGACAACACCAAGTGACGATACTTACAAAGTAACCAAAAACATCAGAAAATCCATCAAAATCCAAAAAACATTAGAAAATTAAAATCCAAAAACATTAGAAAATCAAAATCCAAAAACATCAGAAAATCAAAATCCACAAACATCAGAATATCCATCAAAATCCAAAAACATCAAAAAAATCCATCAAAATCCAAAAACATCAGAAAATCCATCAAAATCCAAAAACATCAGAAAATTTGTCAAAATCCAAAAACATCAGACAATCCACGAAAATCAAAACAAAAACATTCATAAAATCGAAAACACAAAAATAGAGTCTACATCAGTCAGAAAATGGAGTCTATGTCAGTCGAACTACGTGGTCTCTGCGTGTATAACGTAGGCAAGACTAATCTTTGATCAGTCCCTGAGACCCCTAGGATAGGTCTTTAGGTTACATCTTTTGGTCAAACGTCTGAGAATATCATGCAAACATCAGCACACACATTTCAACATCGATGATCTAATCTGAATAATGATTTGAAAATACATTAAGTAGAATTTGAATTGTTGTACTTTTCATTTTATCATTTGTTTATCATTTCTTTGGAGCTACTCGATGATGTATTAAACTAGAGAAGCAAGGAAGGAGAATGATACCTTTTCTTTGTTTGTTGTTTGTGAGTTAGTCATTATTATTTTGTGAATTGTCGCGGGAAGTGCTCTACCAAGTATCATGGACGACATTCCGATTCACTTAAGAAAATGATTAATTCTTGTTTGTTTACGCAAGAAATGCTCAGGTCATCATTAGTCTATCTTATACCTTGATGCTTGTGTTTGCTTGCAATATCAAATATCATGAAAGAAATACTCAGGTCATCATTGGTCTATCTCATATCATCGATGCTTGTATTTGATTTCAACATTTTAAAAGCTCAGTGATGATACAAAGCAAAATAAAAAAATTGTTGAAATGACACTTAGGTTTGCATTGATAAAATAGGTTTGCATGGTAAACATAGATTGCATTCATAATAATACATCTGCAGAGTATTGATTACACAAGTTACAAAGATTCATTTGAAAAGAATGTTATCTTTTCTTATTAAAGATTGAGTATACTTGACACATACAATTTTTATAATGGCATGCATATAAAATCATTTCTTCATCTCATCATAAATGTCACAATAAACATCTCATTTCGTGATATCATATACATGTTATGTTTCATCATTCATTACATTTATCATTCATTTACATCTCATCACATTGTCATTATCATGTAGTTGCAAAATCATCATTCATTGCATACATATAGAAGGCATTTTACATCCCATTTTATCTAACATACATCATTTCATTTACATCTCATTTTATCTATCATATATCACTTATCCATACATCATTTTATTCATTCATATATCATTCATTTACATCTCATTTTATATAGCATTTCAGACATACATCATTCATTTACATCTCATTTTATATATATCATACATTACATTTCATCCATACATCATTCATTTACATCTCATTTTATATAGAATTTCATACATACATCATTCATTTACATCTCATTTTATATATTATACATTGCATTTCATTAAGAAAATAAATACATCATCAATATCATATCACATAATCATCAATGCATCTATCCAATCTAGTATAATAAATCATCGTAAAACATAAAAATTAAAATGCATCCATCACATAAATCATGTAGAACACATTATAGATCAATACATCCATCACATAAATCATGTAGAACAGATCATAGATCAATCAAACCGCTGCACATCATATATATCTCATCAAGTGTCAAGTATACAATGAAGTTTGGAAAGGATGAAAATAACATCATATCAAAAATGGTTGTATGTATCTCTCGAAGGGTACACAAATGATCTCAAGTGGTACTCGCACCAGAAGGGGCAGGTCTCGCACTAGTATTACCACCATCACCAGATGTCCCAAGATCTCTTGGATCTCTCGAGAGAGGCTATGTCACACCTCTACTCACTGTCCTCGAATGAGTCCTCTCTGAGCGAGATTGGGCATAACTGAATCTCTGCTCTGGGGGGCAAAGCTCATGATAACGGCTCCTATAAAACTTAATCTCAGCACCTGCTCGCATAGCCTCTTGCATGTAATCTACCATAGAGGTCCCATCTGCCACTCTCTGCAATCTCTTTGTAGTAGCCTGTGTTATCTCTGCTGCCTGTCTGATAGTATCTCGGTCTACAATCAAGGTTGTAATCTATGCCTGAGCAGTGGTCAACTGTGCTCGTACACCTGCTAAGTGAGCCTGTGCCATCGCTGCTGCCTGTCTAGCCCCATCTCTCTTACCAATCAGAGAGGTAATTTGTGTCTGTGCAGTAGCTAGCTATGCCTGCATCTGGGCCTGAGTCTGTGCTAATAATCCCTGCACCTGTGCTAGCTGTCCTTGTAAAGTCTGAACCTGCACACGTAAACCTACAATGTCTGATCGCTCTGCTAAAGAGGAAGCAATGGCCTACCTCTTACAAGGCGCACTAGTCGATGGCTCTGAAGTACCTACTACGCTCGGTCTCCCCCCATCTCCGCCATCATCATCACTACTATCACCACTGTTATCATCACTGTCATCATCACTCTCATCACTGCTACTCTCATCACTACCCTCCATATCAACATCTACATCCTCCTCTCTCCTCCGTCTCTGACCACCATGACCACCCCCTGTAGCTGTTGGTGTTGGTGCTAGTGCTGGTACTGGCTCATCTGGAATGGTAATACGAGGAGGAGGGTGCAGAGCTAAATACTGTCCATACTCGGGAGTAATGGGTGCCTCAACGATGTCTTGTCGCATATCCCATGCCGATGGTTGTAGAGCACGATAACCCTCAACAAGTTCCCCATAAGGCAAGCACGAACCCCAATCACTGGCATCTACCCATCGTCGTCCATAGTGTGCTACTCCCTGTGGCATACACTGAACAATCCCATACTATCTGTAGACGCAGTGAAACATGAATTGCTCCAAAACCTTGGAGCTCTTCCTGATCAAATACATCGAATCGGCCAAAAATTCCAACTCGATATCATCCTCATCCCAGTCATCACAATCTAAATAGGGACACCAGGTCACTGTCTCCACATCATCAAGAATCCATCTCCAATAATCTAGCTTACCCATCATATGTTGGGTAGGCCAGCCTCTATAGCGAAAAACATAAGGTCTCGTCATTGGTCTCGATAACACCGGCACGGGACGCGTAACAACAATATGCTCCCATGCCCATACCTGAAGAAGTGTAGCTCCCGCTGATAAACTCCTACCTCTGAGGTACATGATCCAGTGTAAATCATGATATAGCTGAGCAAGCATACACATGCCCCAAGCATATCTCATCCTGTGAGCCACCATACCCTCTAATACTTGACCCCATCCAAGAGATAGACCCTTTGACCTCTTATCAGGACAAAGGAATCCACCAATAAATCCGGCCAAAACTGAAGGAAGTGGAGCATATGAATCATAGATCTCTACCCATGGGATCCACACTCCCGCAATATGGGGATCCTAAAAAACTCTCCACATAGACTCTATCCCACCAACCTCCTCTGAATCATGCACGACAATCTCCCCAACAAAAGGAATGCAAAGAATACGCTATACATCCTCTGGCGTAACGGTCATCTAACCAGTAGGTAAGTGGAAGGTGTTGTGGTCACTATGCCACCACTTGGCTAAAGCTGTCAGTAGACCCCTATTAAGTCTAATATGGGGCATATCGAGTAATGAAGCTAAACCACAATCAGTAATATGCTGCCTCTCGTCCGCTGAAAGTTGTGGTATCATATCAAAAGGCCAAGGGAACTGCTCTCGCACCTGGATAACATCTTGTATACGCATAAAAATGGTCATGTCTATAATCCTAGCAATTAATTAAATATTTATTATTTAATTAGTTTTCTAAAAGTCCTCTACATATGATTAAATTTAATTAATTTAATTATATTGTTCATTCATCTTATTCTTTTTTCGTAATTAAATAAATCTATTTTATTTAATTATTTTCATACGTCCACTTAATTAATTAAATAAATACATTTTATTTATTTAAATTAATTATCGTTGTTTTTTATTTAAATTAAATCTCTATATTTAATTAAGTTTAAATATTGCCCTTTCTTCTATTTTAAATTTCTTCTTCTAATTAATTAAATATTTCATTTAATTAATTTCATAAAAGTGATTTAATTAAATAAACTTTATTTAATTAAAGGATCTTGTGCTTTCTTTTTAAATCACAATTAGATATTTTATTTAATTGTGAAATCTTTTGTTTTCTTCTCATATCATAATTAAATATTTTATTTAATATGAGATCTTTTGCTTTTTTTAAAAATTCTGATTAAAGCTTTATTCTTATCACAAACTTTCTTCTGCTTTTAAAAGCTTAATTAAATATTTCATTTAATAAGAAAAAGCTGAATTTCATCTACAAATAAATAATTGAATTTTTAATTCATTATTTATTAGCTTTTAAATCTTTCTTTTATCTTTTTAAAGAAAGATGATTTCTTATCTTCTTATCTTTTCCTCTTTCATAAAAATGAAAAAATCTTGTTTTCAAGTTTTATTATATTTTCTCTCCAGTTTCATCCTTCTTCAGCCATTCGATCTGCCAAGAATTATCACAACCATCAATCAAGACAACCAATCAGAATCATTTGAAAAACTCTATAAATACCTGTGTGAATCCAAGCATTGGTAATAGGCAATTAATTAGAGTTTATGTATTTAATCCATTTAGTATTCTCATATCATAGCATCATATTTATTTGAAACATATTAGTTCAATTCCATATCATAGCTTAATCTTGCATCATGCATCATGTTTAAATCTCATTCTTTAGGAAGATAGTTTGTTGAGCCTAGCCTACAAATCTGAGAGCAAAAGATGGAATCAACAAAAACACTGAAGATAGAGGACAATAGGACGACAATCGAAGCAGAATACTGAGTTTGCATTTACTTACCTTTTATGTTCTTTTTTGATACAATGTCTTATTGGTGTGTTTGAATATTTATTTTCAAATCATTTACGCATATTATTTTCGACCACACATTTTCTGGCGCCCACTGTGGGGCCTATGCCCCCATTTTAGACTTCTTTCTTATAGGTTTTCTTGCAGGTTTTTTTGCAGGTTTTCTAACATCTGACAGTGCATCTGGGAGATCCGAATTTTTTTCTTTTTGCAAGTACATTAGCGCATCTGAAGACTATTTCGGCGCATCTGAGAATTTCTGAAGAGCATTTAGGAAACATAGTGGTGCATATGGGCATTTCTGAAGAGCACATAGGAGTTTAATTACCGCATATAGGACATCATTTAGTGCATTCAAATCTGTTTCATAAAAATTAAAAAAAAAAATTGCATTTTAGTTTAACACATTTAGTGTTTTTTCTTGCGCATCCGGGTTCTGTTCTCGTGCATCCGGGTTCTATTTTTGTGCATATAGTTTATGTTATTGCACATCCAGGTTCTGTTCTTGCACATCTGGGTTCTGTCTTCGCACATTTGGATTCTATTATTGTGCATCTAGATTATGTTTCTGCACATCTAGGAAATAGAGTCACGCATCTGGGTTGTAACAGAGATTCTAAGTTTGATGCCTTCCGCAGACATAATTTCTTTCTTTTTTTTCATGCTAGATTTAAAATGAATCAATCTAGGGTAGCCACCACATCTTTATCATGCAGTTAAAATGAACCCCATGTTTGTCGTGAAGCAAAATCTTCACTTAGATTAAATCATTTTTTATTTTGGTGCACCTAAAATAAATCTGTCTACTATTTTTGACTGTGTTTGAAAGTGGTAGGTGACTATGCTCTCACCCTATGCAAACTAGGTGATCAGAAAACTAGACCCACTTTTACCTGTGTAACCTTGACTTGATAATCGAAGTATCATATCCCTTTGCGCACTTGTGTGATCCTGGGTGTAAGAGAAACGATTATTGACTCTAGAAATTGGGCCTGCCTGGGGATTTCATCACCTAACGCGACTCAAACCGGCAACGGAGCTAAGGCCAAGCTACCCCCAACTGGTATATAAATGTAAATCTTAAGGGAAAACCTAAGGTTGCTTGTGCGGATGTGTCATACGGACGGATTTGTACTCCCATAAACCTTGTTGAGCTTAACCTCTTCAGGCTGGAGTGCCACTTTAATGGTGATTAATCTCTTGCCCCATATATGGCCACTCGAATGGGGGTCCCAAACTAAATAACATTGTTTAGAAAGCCAAAAACCTTCTATTTGCTAGTCCAACACCGGTCGGTGTGAAGCCTTCCACACTTTTGCAGTCTTTAGTAGAGGTGATCAGCTCGCCATGGGAGTTTCATGGGGTTGGAAGCTTGGTTGGCTTGAGAAGAGAGTTCACTGTAAGGAGGAGCCCATGTATCCAAGCTTCTGAATTCACACGCTACTGATATGCGGTTGGGGAAACCCACATGGAATCTAGCAGATATTGTCCTGGCCTAACTTAGGTTATGCTTGTCTTATTCTGTGCTTGGTTACGATCAACTTAAATTAGACTGTTTGCTGTGTTTTCAAGAACATTAATTCAAATAAAGGATTATCCAAAATGAACATGAAAAAATTCAGCTAAAAATTTTCAAAACTGGTCAAAAACTATCTTTAGAGAACTGTTTTAGCGCATCTAGGAAAAACTATAGCGCATATAAACTCTGTTCTGGTGCATCCACTGGCTGGTTCAGCGCATCTGAGTCATTTTTCAGTGCATTTAGGAACTGTTAGGAACTATTTTAGCGCATTTGTGCTCTATTTCTATGCATTCAAGTTATTCTGCAGCGCATTTGACTCTTTCTCCAGTGCATATACCTCTTTCTGCAACGCATTTAGGGAACATAATAGCGCTTTTAGGTTGCTATCAAAATTTTACATAGGCCTGAATTTCTAACATTTCTTTCCCATGTTGAGGAAGTGGAAATCAACCAAGTTCGTTAAGAAATTAGTCTTCAATAGGATCAAGAAGCCCAAAACAAACTTAAGTTACAAGAAAAATTTAGACCACAGAGAATTTTTGTATAAGAGTCGACACGTCTTGCTCCATTGTCGCAAATTTCTCCATAGATACCAAGACTATATTAGAGGATTCACTGATGATTACGTTGTAGAACCTTTAGCTACTCAAGCTTATTATCAAAGATTATCGTTATCTCAACATCACAATTTTAATCAACCTCTAGAGTTTGAGAATATACCACAACCTTTGATTGAATATTCAACGCATCCTAGTCAAGTCCTTCAGTGACCTGTGATCATATCATAGGATTCCTTCCATATGCCTATTTTTACAAGATCTCAACAAGAAACTCCTACCCACAACATTCAAGAAGAAGGTAAACTTGATAATCCTCATTTTAGTGTGAATTGCAACCCTCTTTTCAATGACGACAATATGGCTGATAGAGAGGTAAATCCATCTCATAAGAACAAAGACATGAACAAAACTCCTGTAGATAGTGATGATGAGCAAGAGGAAGAACTTCACCTTAGAGAGGCTGAACAAGACCCCAAGTTTCTTAAAGCCATAGAAAAGATCCTACAATGTGACAAAGAAAAGTATTTCGTCTTCCTAGCCGATCAAGGAGCTAAACTGCCTAAGGATTTTGATATTGAGAAATTAAAGAGAAAAGAAGAAGAAACATCCCCATCTGATCTTACTACTCTTACTCAATAATTTAAGGCACTCCAAGGACAAATCAAAGAGTTACAAGGGGGGACCATAACAAAGAAATACACTCTTGATGACATATGTCCTTATCCTTTTGATAGAAGTCTCAATATGATTCCATTTCCTAAACATTGTGAAATTCCCAAATTTGATCGTTATAATGGGAAATCGGATCCAATTGATTATGTGAGAGACTTTCGAAACATGACTTTAGAGTTTGCGCATGAAGACACTTACTTGTTGCGATTGTTCCCTCAGAGCTTTGGAGTTCACTCTATGGAATGGTTATCTAAGATTACACCCCGTGTTCAAACATTTGAGGAATTGATCAATTTGTTCATAACACAATACGCCTACAACATCCAACACCAAATCACCATGATTGATCTTTGCAAAGTTGCACAAAAACCTGGTGAATCTTCCACTACCTTTCTTCAAAGATGGAGAAGAATGTTCACTAGGTATCCATGTCATGTTCCTGAAAAGAAAAAAATGGTTACTTTCATCAATAGCCTAAATTTAGAAATGAGCTATCACTTGAATCTACATTGTCCACCTTCCTTTGAGAAATTGATTGAGGATGCCATCACCATTGAAAGTGCTTTGGTCAAAAGAGGGACAATAAAACTTGACAAGGACAATCCTAGCTCATCTAACCATTACAACAATCAAGACAAGTCAAAATTTTGGACTCGTAACAAAAACATTGTAAACGATGGTGTTGTAGATACAAATCATGTCTCAACTAAGCCATTTGTTATGAGTACTCCAAATACTCATCGTAACAATAATTACAACAATGTCAATTCTGTCACGAATCAAGGAAACAATATTCCCCCTCCATAGAACAACAATCAGGGGACTGTCAACAATCAAAATTACCGTGGAAACAACAACAACAACAACACCTTAGGGAATACCTCAAACACGAACCCACAACACTTTTCATTCTTCTCTAGTAGAAGAACTTTCACTCCACTAGGACAATCCTTGGAATCTGCTTTCAAAGAGGTTATGGAAAAAAATGTCCTTACTTTACCACCTCAACGCAATTATGAACCTAGTGTAAAACCTCTATCATGGAATGAAGCTTATTATTGTGACTATCATAGGTGCTGAGGTCATCGTACAAACAACTGTCAAGCTTTGAAGCATGCTATTCAAGACCTAATTGACAAAGGAATTATCACAGTAGAAGGACAACAAAAATCCAATGAAGATCACCAAGCATTTCGCAACCCTTTACCAAATTATCAAAAGGGAGAATCTTTTGACAAAAATGTGAACCAAATCGATGACACTATAATCCGTCACCTCTATACGGACGATGAGCGAATCAACGTTATAAAAATCAATGAGAAAGTAGAGAATGGACAAGTTAATGTCACAACGAGAGCACAAGCTAAATTTGTCTTGAAGGGTGCCTCTTCGAAATCCACTGAGACCTTCCCTCAACATCAATATGACTTAGTTAACCAACTTCAAAAAACTCCGGCCCAAATCTCCATTTTAGAACTCCTGAAGATTTCCCCTGCACATAAGGAAATTTTAGACAAGGCCCTTTTTGAAACAACTGTATCCACGGATTTGGATGTGAACTGATTTCAAGCCATGGTAGGACATTTGTCCTCACCTACATGTCTTTCATTTTCAGAAAAAGATGATGTTTCCATGACTCATCCCCACAATTCGTCATTATACTTAGAGGTCATGATCCATAAGTTCCATATTAAACGTGTCCTAATAGATGGAGGGGCTGGTTTAAATATATGTACCTTGAAGGTGGTTCAAGCTTTAGGTTTTTCAGAGGAGTCCATTGATCCTAGAAGGAAGATTACTATAAAATCCTATGATGATGAGGAAAGAACGTCTAAAGGTCTAATCATGCTACCAATCAGAGTGGGACCTATTATCAAAAATACCTTTTCTCAAGTTTTAGACTGGGATCTTGCATACAACATCTTGTTGGGTCGTCCTTGGATTCATGAAATGCAAGCTGTTCCGTCCACTTACCATCAATGTCTTAAGTTTCCATATGATGGACAGGAAATCACTATATCAGCTGATAATTCAAACACTCAAACTTGTGCCAATGTCAAAGCTAATCAGGATACTTTGGTTCCAAACAATTGAGAAGCACTTGCTAATACTTATCCTAAGAATGATACACAAATCAGTCAATTAGCCAAAAGCTTTGACAAGAAACTATAGTTCAAGGAAAGTAGAGTTGGGGAATATTCTCTTTGTCTTGCTAATCTACCTATATCTCCTTGATCACATGGGAAACCTTCTATTACACAACAACATATATAAGTAGCATCAACATCAACACAAATACAAACAGAGCCAACTACCAAGTTCAATGGACAATTTATCAAAGAAAAATTCCCCATGGGAGATCCTGAGGACACAACAATTCTAAATTGGCTTTATAAGGATGAAGATGAAATAGTCCTAAATGTCACCTTACCAACGGATCAATATGGAAAAGGGTATTCCATTGTGCAAAAGATGGGATATGACAATGGTCCTCTTTAAAAAAGAAAAGAAGGCATAGTTGAGCCTATCCATCTTCCAGGGCTTGCCACATATGATAAAACTAGACTAGGCTATGACTCTACCCCATCCAACCAAGCACAGGGTAATGTTTTTACACTGTAAGAAGGTTTTGATAAGAAAGAGGCATGTTTGGCATCAATCCTAAATTTCATAGAAAATAACTCTGATACAGATTCTACTGAATATGAATGGGATACCATCCATGATGATGAATTTTGGAGAGACAAAGAGGTAGATGTCATACACAAGTATACACCCACTTTAATTAAAGGAGAAGGTTCAGGGTCCCAACCACAAGAATCTGAACCACAAAGCAACTATGAGTCTAGTGATACTGAGTCAAATTTTAACGAACAAGACTATAAGGAGAACAGTACCATCATTGATCTACCTCATACCTCAGATCCTACCGATAACTCTGTCTTAACCCTAACCATCACCAATTTCACACGACCAAATGACTTGTTACCTTTAATCCATCCTAATCTCATTGAATGGGATCTAACTGAACCTATATACCTATTTTTCCAAATGGCGAAGCTATCATAAACTTCCTTTCCGCAGATGATGTAAATAATTTTTCCACTGGCGATTTTTGGTATGAAGTCTTTAATCAGGAGAGTGTCAAGTCTTCTAGCTGCAAAAATGAAAATAAAGAAAAATGATCTAGTGGTGAAAACCAAAATCTGATAGTACTAGATCAAACAAAAGATAAAATAAAGAGAGTATCAGATGGTGAAAACCTTTTCAAGGTACCAGCTGATGGGACTCTTGACACTCTCTCAGAGCACTATTATGAGTGATCGCCCATCTTGATCAAGCCTACAAAGGAAATCAATATTACAACTACAGATAATCCAAGGATTCTACAAGTAGCTAAATCAATGACAGATAAAGAAATCCCAGAGTTCATGAACTTTCTCAAAGAAAATCAAGTCAATTTTGCTTGGTCATATGCAGACATGCTAGGTCTATATCCTGATCTCATAATGCATCATTTATCTATTAAACCAGGAGTTAAACCAATGAAACAAAAACTTAGAAAGATGCATCCTCATGTTGCACTACTGGTTAAAGAAGAACTTAAGAAGCTCCTAGATGTAGGATTTATAAGATCAATTGCCTATACAGAATGGATCTCCAATATTGTCCCAGTAGCAAAGCCGGATAAACGCATTAGAGTATGCACTGATTTCAGAGATCTTAACAAAGCTTGCCCTAAGGATGACTTTCTGCTTCCAAGCATTGACACTATAGTTGATTTAACAGCTGGCCATGCCATGTATTCATTAATGGATGGTTTCTCTAGTTACAACCAAATCAAGATTGCACCAGAAGATCAAGAGAAAATAGCTTTCAATTGTCCGTGGGGAACGTACTGTTGGAATGTCATGCCTTTCGGCTTAAAGAATGTTGGGGCTACTTATTAAAGAGCTATGACTATGATCTTTCAAGACATGATGCACACATTCATGGAAGATTATGTGGATGAAATATTGGCAAAATCATACACTAGAGAAGGACACTTGGAGATACTGTCTAAAATATTTACCAGATTGGAAAAATTCAAAGTTCACCTAAATCCTAAGAAATGTGTATTTGGGGTCACTTCTAGAAAACTTTTAGGATATATCATTTCAGAAAAGGGAATTGAAGTAGATCCCACTAAAGTTCAGGCAATCATGGAGATGCCTCCCCCAAAGAACATCAGTTAATTGAGATCATTACAAAGGCGACTTCAGTCCATCAGAAGATTCATTGCGCAATTGGATGACAAAAGTCTACCGTTCACACATCTCCTGCATAAGAATGTTCCTTTTAGATGGGATGACAAATGTGAAATGAAATTTCAACAAATCAAGCAGTACCTGATGAACCCACCAGTTCTCGTACCACCAAATCCAGACAAACCATTGATCCTATGTATTGCTGCAACCGAGACATCCTTGGGGGCATTATTAGCACAAGAAGACCATGAAGGGAAATAACGTACAATCTATTACATCAGCAGAACACTAACAAGTCATGAACTTAACTATACTTTCATTGAGAAGGCTTGTTTAGTGGTAGTCTTTGCT
This sequence comes from Sequoia sempervirens, assembly GCA_007258455.2. Classification (NCBI taxonomy): domain Eukaryota; kingdom Viridiplantae; phylum Streptophyta; class Pinopsida; order Cupressales; family Cupressaceae; genus Sequoia; species Sequoia sempervirens. The sequence goes on along the minus strand of VDFB02086081.1, from coordinate 380,525,839 downwards.
TCATAGAAATTTTGACATTACATGTTAACTCATACAATCAAATCTTATTTCAAAAATTGATCCACTCAAGTATCTACTAAGTAAAGCATCACTAATAGGAAGGTTAGCAAAATGGTTCATGATTTTGAGTGAGTTTGACATCCACTACATTGATCACAAAGCAATCAAGGGACAAGTTATTGCTGACCAACTAGTAGACGCTCCTCTACAAACAGAGCACCCCTTGCACATTGAATTTCTAGATGATGATTTTTTCACTGCAAAATCTAAGTAGCTATGGTCCTTATACTTTGATGGTTCTTTTACTCAACATGGATTGGGGGCAGGCATTCTCTTTGTCACCCCTCAAGGACATACCATTCCTTAGTCATATAGGCTAATGTTTCCACACACCAATAACATAGCCGAATATGAAGCACTAATCACTGGACTAAAGATAACATTGGAATGGAGGATTACCGAGCTACAAGTTTATGGTGACTCATAACTAGTTATTAATCAAATCAATGATGATTATCAGACTAAAGATGACAAGTTGTTGCCATACAATAAGATGATCGATGACTTCAAAAAGTACTTTGTGGACATTCAGTTCACACAAATTCCAAGGATTGATAACAAAGCAGCTGACACTATGGCTACGATCGCATCATTGGTACAACTCCCAGAAAAAAAAACTCGCTATGAATTTCTGGTGGAACAATTATTTACACCTGCTTATGACACACCCGAAAGCCAAATTATCTGCCACTTGGTAGGATCTGATTCCCCCTCATATGGTAAAATTTATGCCTACCTAAAAGATGACATTTTACCACCTGACTTATCTTGTAACAAAAAATAAAACTTTATCCGACAATCCTCTTGCTATACCCTTATCGATGATACCCTTTATCGCCGTGGTCTTGATGGTACTTTACTTCGATGTTTTGAATGTGACAAATCCGACAAAGCTTTATGAGAAGTTCATGGGGGCATTTGTGGTACTCATTCGAGTGGACTAACCTTATCCAAGAAATTGATTAGAATGGGTTACTACTGGCCTACAATGGAGAGGGAATCATTCACTTTTGTTAAAACTTGCTCAAAATGTCAGATTCATGGGAATCTTATTCATGCTCCTACACAAGAGCTTCACTCATTCACACCAACCTGGCCATTTTCTCAATGGGGGTTAGATCTAGTAGGGAAAATTCATCCTTCATCCTCAAATGGGCATAAGTTCATAATCACGGCGACAAAATATTTCACTAAGTGGATTGGGGCAATACCTCTCTCTAAAGTCACTAGAAAACAAATTTCATCCTTCATACTCAACTACATTATTTGTCGATATGGTATTCCTAATGCCATTATTACAGATAATGGTCGACCTTTTAAGAATCAGGATGTTGATGAACTTTGTGAAAGATTTCATATTTAGCACAGATATTCAACGCCTTACTATCCACAAGGGAATGGCCAAGTAGAGGCCTCAAACAAGACTATACTAAAGATTTTGAAGAAGACTGTCAATGATTCAGGGAAGGATTGGCATGTTCAACTCAATGTCGCCTTGTGGGCTTACCGAACTAGTGTCCGAACACCAACATGAGCAACACCTTTTGCCCTTGTCTATGGAGCAGAAGCCATATTTCCTTTAGAGGTTGAAATACCTTCACTAAGAGTATCACTGAAAGGTCTCATAACAGATGATGAATACAGAGTTTCCCGACTACAAGAGTTAGAACTTTTAGATGAAAAGAGATAGAGAGCAACTGACCATTTGAAAGCATACCAACAGATGATGTTTCGTAGCTATAATCACAAAGTAAAGCCACGTACCTTTCAGGTGGGTGATCTAGTTATGAAAGAGAACCCACACAATCAACAAGACAGAGAAAAGAAAGAAAAGTTTGAACCAAATTGGCTAGGCCCTTACGTGGTTATTGTAGTTTACGATTCGGGAGCATACAAGTTATCAACGCCAAAAGGAGACCTATTTGATGAACCCATCAACAACATGCATCTTAAGAAATATTATGTTTAAGTAAGAAAAAGTCCTGAAGAAATACAAAAACAGCAGAAAATGTCCTGAAAAAATACAAAAACAGCAAAAAAAGTCCTGAAGAAATACAAAAACAGCAGAAAAAGTCCTGAAGAAATACAAAAAAAGTCAAAAAAAGTCCTGAAGAAATACAAAAAAGTCAGAAAAAGTCCTGAAGAAATACAACAATAGCAGAAAAAGTCCTGAAAAAATACAAAAACAACAGAAAAAGTCCTAAAAATAAAAAATAAAAAAATTCAAAAACAGTGGAAAAATACAAAAAAAATAAAAAAAATGTCATAGGGTGAAAACCTGGCAAACAGGCAGTCTACTGACAGAAAAATACAAAAAAATAAAATAAAAAAGAAATCAGAAAAATGCAATAAATAAAGATAGTGAAAATCTGGCAAACAGACGCTATCCGTACCTCTCCATCTATTAGTTCATGTTTTGCACTTTGGTTTTTCAGCTTTCTTTTTTTCGCATCTTTTTCCACATCTTAGGGTTATAATCGCATCATCCTCCCGTCATTTGCCTAGAGTGATCAAACGTCTTACCATGGCTTGATCGTTGTACATATTCCTTTTCGCAAGTTGTGTCAATAAACGGGGAAAAAACTCAACTGGGGGCACTTAACTTTTAGAGAATACTAAAACAACTGAACAATGTCATAAAATCCAATCATGTGAACAAACAACAAACTCATGCGAAACTTTTTCCAATCACTGAGCCTTATCATGAACAAATTTTCAGCAAATACCATATCATTGTCTATTGGATGATCCAAAAATTTGAATAATGTATGAAATAACAGTATTACATGTTTGACCAAAGGTTGTTTGATTTTCGATATCATAACTCTGGAGCACACTCAATGATGTACTGAACTAGAGTGGCAAGGAACGAGAATAATTTTTTTTGTCTGTTGTCTTGAGGTTAACGGTCAATCTGATGCAAATATGTCACATGACATGATTACCAAAGCAATATCATCGATGATAGTTCCACATTTGTATCAGAAGGGTGGTTAATCTTTGTCTGTTTATGCAAGAAATGCTTAGGTCATCTCGGTTCAATTATACCTCGATGCTTGTGTTCACTTGCTATATCAAAAATCATAAAAGTTGTACTTAGGTCATCATTGGTGCTAATTTCCCCTCTGATGCTTGTACATACTTCCAACATTTTAAATGCTCTATGATGATTCAAGAAGTCTTATAACAGGCTCAACAAATTGGTTAGTTTCATTTAGTTGCATATTTGTTAGATCATTACAGTATATATCTGCATATTGGATTCACATTAGTGTTTTGAAAGGCTGAATGAAAACATTAACGGTTGTCATGTAGTTTTGAGCTCTTTGTGGAGGACATTTGGACATTTGATTCATTTCTCATTCTCATTTTTATCATTATCATTATCGCTATCATTTCATCATTATCATTTATCATTTATTTCATTCTCATTTTTATCATTATCATTTTATCATTCTCATTTATCCTTCATTATCATTTTATCATTATCATATCATTTATTATTCATTATCATTTATTATTCATTATCATTTTATCATTCATTATCATTTATCCTTCATTATCAGTTCATCATTATCATTATCATTTATCCTTCATTATCATTATCATTCTCATTCTCATTCATTCATTTTTACCATTATCACTATCATTTATCCTTCATTATCATTTTATCATTATCATTCTCATTCATTCATTTTTTACCATTATCACTATCATTTTATCATTCTCATTTATCCATCATTGTCATTTTATCATTATCATATAATTTATTATTCATTATCATTCCATCACTATCATTATCATTATCGTTATCATTCTCATTCCCATTTCTCATTCAATCATTTTTATCATTTCATTACTATTGCATTCATTCATCATTTCATTTTTCATTGCATTGCCATTTTCATTACCAAACCTATCATTTATCTATTCATCACTATCATTATCAGTATCACATTCATTATCTAACATTTTCATATCATACTATTCACCTCTGCATTTGAAACAAAACTTCAGAAATCAACAACTCATATCTACATCATCACAAATCATTGCATCTACATCATCCATTTGCATCATATCATTAAATCATCCTGCATCATAACGATTAGTCCGCAAAAACACTAAAAACAAACATATCAAAATCCATCTCATATCATATATGCATAAAAGTAGCATCCATATCGCATCAAAAATATACAAACATATTATCATAAAAAAAAAACATCGCCGCTACATATCATCGCTCATCAAAATAATACAAATGTGTAAATGTCCAATGAAGCTAAAAAGTTCAAAACATAATACATAAGATATGATCAAAACTCAATATACATGCCCTGCATATGTGCACAAATATATCAGTCCCAAAACACTAGCTGGTAGATGCCCCTGAAAGAGCTAGTCCAGAAGGAGGTGGCCTGCCACTAATCCTTGCATCGGGATCCCGTCGAGGCCCTGTAACCTCTCTGCCATGTGTAGATGTCCGTGATCGGGTCCTCGTCCTGCTATGTGATTGTGGATAAGGCTCTCGCTACTCGGGAGGGAATAGCTCCTCATATCGAACTCTGTAGTACTCAGCCTCTCTGGCTGCCTCAAATCCCTCTGTAATGGCTTCCCATAATGGGGTACTCGCTACGGTACCCATGAGTCTCTGTTCCACACCCTCGGCCTCCAGGGCCGACTGTCTAAGGGCATCCCTCTCTGCTACTAACTATGCCACCTGGGAATCTGGGGCGGGTGCCTGTGCCTGTGCCTGTGCTTGAGCCTGAGCCTGAACCTGTGCCTGAGCCTGAGCCTGAGCCTATATCTGCGTCTGGGCCTGTGCAAGCTATGCTTGTAACTGTACTATCACACTCTGAGCCTGAGCTAGCTAGCTCTGTAGCTATTCCTATTGTCCCTAAAAAGTCTAAACCTGACCCTACAATGCAGCTATCTATGTCTGCTAAGAAGAGGATGACACCCTAATCACTGTCTGTGGTCTGCCACCGGATCTAGCTCACTGAATAATCTATGCTCTGCCCAGACTATCCAACCTATGCTACCTCACCTCATCCCCATCATCTCCCCTATCATTCCCATCATCTGAACTATCCTCACTCTCACCTCTGCTCTCCTCACCCTCATCTCCCTCCTCCTCTCCCTCCTCCTCCTCTCCCTGCTCCTCTCTGCCCATTGCCTGCTCTCCACTGGCCACATCCTCCTGTCTCTCTGCCCCTAGTTGTGGCGCTATCCCAATCGCCCATAGCTCATCTGGCACTGTAAATCATGGAAATGGATGCGTATGAAAGTACTGTGCATAGTCATCCATCATCCTTGCATCTTGCACTTCTGGTCTGTCTGTCCATACCTCTGGCTATAAGGTAGAATACTCTGTGTATGCTGCCTAGTATCGAATGCATGGTCCCCATCTTGGATCACCCTTGTGCCGCCCATAATAAGCAACGCCCTGGGGCATCCCCTGTGTAAATCCAAACAGTCTTAGGACCCGTAATGCCAGAAATCTCTCGATAATAAAGGGGGTCCACCCTATTAGATATTGTGGCCTGCAGATAAATGGCATCTCCAAGTGGTCACTCTCCCATGCCTTGCAATCTGTGTATGGTCTCCATATCACTGCATCTATGTCATCCAATACCTGTCACCAATACTCTACCTTGCCCAGCTTTTGCTAGACAATGACACCAGAATATGCGTACACATACGGTCTCCCTGTTGGCCTATATCTTGTGCAATGTGGTCTTGTGATCACAATGTGCTCCCATGCCCAGATCTGTAGCAGCGTCACCCCTCACCAAACTCGTGGATCCTCTGTATACAACTTGATAGAGATCATGATACATGTCGGCTAATACACAGCTCCCCCAGGAAAACCTCTGTGGCTGTGTCACCAACCGCTCCAACATCCTACCCCAACCAACTGCGAATCCCTTCGACCGATGGTCCAGTCTAAGGAATCCCCCAATAAATGCAGCCAACATAGCCACTAAAGCTGGATACCTGCTGAAATCCTCCCAATCTATCCAGTAGCCACAAATGCTCGGATCGCCACATATCCATCGTAGCACCTCGGTACCACCAATCACCTTGTGGTCATAAACCACAAGGGCACCAACAACTGGGATTCCAAGAATCCTGTACACATCCTCGGGCGTCACACTCATCTCACCAGTCGGCAAGTGAAAAGTGTTATGCTCCGAGTGCCATCTCTCTGCCAAAGCGGTCAACAGTCCCCTGTTGGCCCGAATACCTCACGGTATCGTCAACAAGGGTCCTAATCCATAATCTGCAATCAACTGTAACTCTACAGGGGTAAGCTCTCCTATCCACTCCCAACATAGTGGGAACCGCTCTTTGATCTGGAGGCTTTTGAAAGCCTCCTATTTTGTTTGATTATCACAAGGACACATCAATTAGACTCATATCATGTGAGCTATCTATCCAACAAATTCAATCAATGACCCATATCAATACAATCACCCAATCCTATCACTAACCCATATAAAGTGCTACATCAATCTATCTAAATGTCAAATCAATCTACTGTATCATCATTTACTATTTGTTTTTCTTTTCAGGAAAGCAAATTTATCAACACACAAATCATTTCCTATTTGTACTTCAATCATGAATGCAAAATTGTATCCTCATTTTACTATTTGGTTTCTATCGCAGAAAACAAATCTATCAAACATCTACTCTTTGTTTTTCAATCGCGACAAGCAAAGTTATCATCCACAAATCAATCAATCAATCACTTTACTCTTTGTTGTTCATCACAAAGTTATCAGCTATCTACTCTTTGTTTTCTATTTTGGAAGTAAAGTTATTAGTTCTCTATCAGATTTTCTATCATATCAGCATGATGGTACTACAATTCATCTATCTATTGACTAAGGAAGCAATTTAAATTATCATTTTTCATCACACAAGCGTTCTGTGGAAAATTTCCTAAATGCGCTATTTTGTTGCCCAGATGCGCTAAAACACAAATGCACTAAAGTTTTGCTCATATGCGCTAAACTTTTTCTTAGATGCGCTAAAACACAAATGCGCTAAAGTTTTGCTCATATGCGCTAAACTTTTTCCTAGATACGCTAAAACTCGGGATGCACTATTCTATCCTGCCTATGCACCACTTTAACTCTCAAATGCGCAACTCTATCCATTTCAAAGCCTAGTCCTATATGTGTAATTTTGTGCCCTAGATGTGCTATAGGATCAACCTAGCCGATTCTAGCCTATATGCGCTACTCTATCTATCGAATGTTCTAAAAGATTCATTTTAACCTATGCCTAGATGCGCTACAGAATTTTCTAGATGCACTACGGAATTTTTTGAATGCGCTAAAACTTTTCTCAAATGCGCTAAAATGTTCGAAAAAACTAAAATCTGATTTAAAACATTTAAAAAATTGATTCAAAATGCGAAATTTGCAATAAAAAATAGTTGGAATCACTCACCGGTGGTCCATACGCAGCTGGTCTCTGGTATCGGCGCGCTCGCTTGAATCTATGCATGTGCAATGGGATCTCCATCTCGCCAGGTCACTATCAGAGCTCACTTTTCACTGTAGCAGCAGGGTGAAAATGACACTTCATTTTACCCCTTTTTACCTTATAAGGGTCTTTTAGGGTGGGGGTTAATGAAATTTTCATTCTTTCATATATTTTTTTCACCATCACAAACATCATTTATCGGGAGCTAAATCACTGCTTTTGTCATTCTCGACATCATCTTCCGTGATTTATCTCCCGAGGGGCATCATCGACATCAAAAATCAAAACATATCAATTTTTTTTCTTTGAAGCAATGTGTTTCACACATCACTTCAAAGAGGGCAAAATGTATACATAAAAATGGTCATGTCTATAATCCGCAATTAATTAAATATTTATTATTTAATTAGTTTCTCTAAAAGTCCTCTACATATGATTAAATTTAATTAATTTAATTATATTGTTCATTCATCTTATTCTTCTTTCGTAATTAAATAAATCTATTTTATTTAATTATTTTCATACGTCCACTTAATTAATTAAATAAATACATTTTATTTATTTAAATTAATTATCATTGTTTGAATTTAAATTAAATCTTCTGATTTAATTAAGTTTAAATATTGCCCTTTCTTCTATTTTAAATTTCTTCTTCTAATTAATTAAATATTTCATTTAATTAATTTCATAAAAGTGATTTAATTAAATAAACTTTATTTAATTAAAGGATCTTGTGCTTTCTTTCTAAATCACAATTAGATTTTTTATTTAATTGTGAAATCTTCTGTTTTCTTCTCATATCATAATTAAATATTTTATTTAATATGAGATCTTTTACTTTTTTCAAAAATTCTGATTAAAGCTTTATTCTTATCACAAACTTTCTTCTGCTTTTAAAAGCTTAATTAAATATTTCATTTAATTAAGAAAAAGCTAAATTTCATCCACAAATAAATAATTGAATTTTTAATTCATTATTTATTAGCTTTTAAATCTTTCTTTTATCTTTTTAAAGAAAGATGATTTCTTATCTTCTTATCTTTTCATCTTTCATAAAAATGAAAAAATCTTGTTTTCAAGTTTTCTTCTATTTTCTCTTCAGTTTCATCCTTCTTTAGCCATTCGATCTGCCAGGAATTATCACAACCGTCAATCAAGACAGCCAATTAGAATCATTTGAAAAACTCTATAAATACCTGTGTGAATCCAAGCATTGGTAATAGACAATTAATTAGAGTTCATCCATTTAATCCATTTAGTATTCTCATATCATAGCATCATGTTTATTTCAAACATATTAGTTCAATTCCATATCATAGCTTAATATTGCATCATGCATCATGTTTAAATCTCATTCTTTAGGAAGACAGTTTGTTGAGCCTAGCCTACAAATTTGAGAGCAAAAGCTGGAATCAACAAAAACATTGAAGATAGAGGACAATAGGATGACAATCGAAGCAGAATACTGAGTTTGCGTTTACTTACCTTTTATGTTCTTTTTTGATACAATGTCTTATTGGTGTGTTTGAATATTTATTATCAAATCATTTACGCATATTATTTTCGACCACACACATCTAAATGTTCCTGTTATCATAAAAAAAATTTACAAATGAATACGTTATCAATCAGAATATCAAACATCGTGAGGTCATCAATTTTTAAAAATTGTGCTTTACCTATCAAACGATCAATTTATCAAGAAGGAACCCTCATCTATCAATCAAGATCATCCCTTCAAAAATTTTAATTATTCCTCGCCTATCATGAGGGTAATTATTATCAATCAATGGATCTCGCTCATCATGAGATCGTTTACCATTTATTTAGTCAGATCAAACTAAAATAGATGGGATCAACAACAAATCGATGAAATAAAAAATCAAATTGCACAATTTTTCATCAATCTGTTTTTCAACCGCTAAAACTACTGGGGCGTTATGCAATCTAGTTGGCGTGCTATAACAAAGCTCAGGGGCGCTATTTATAATGAGGCACTACAAAATCCTACTGAAGCGCTACATAATCGACCTAACGCGCTAAAAAATCCTACGCGCTACAAAATCTTACTGATGCACTACAGAATTGACTTGATGTGCTAAAACTTCGTATGCGCTACCCTAATCTATGAACGTGCTACAGATTTATGTTGGCGCGCTAAAACTCTTACACGCTAAAACAGATGACCGACGCGCTATTCCACGCTGGCAGGGCGCTAAAATGCTAAAAACGCGTGAAAACTGAACTAAAAAGTATGAACACGAATTACGAAGAGGATTTGGGGTACGTACCAGAGGTCCATAGTCGGTCGGACGCTGATGATGTCACACACACTCGAGTCGGTGGGTGTGGTAAGGGATCGACATCTTGATGCTCTGGCACTCTAAGGGTTTCTATCACAAGTTTATCAAAGTCAAATGAACAAATGACTTTTGAAAATGACCTTTTGAGCTTTTATAGGTTATTTTTGTGGGATTTTCATGGGATTTATTTATTTTTCCTTCTGAGGAATTAATTCTTAGCTATCATAGGGGTAGTTTTGGACAATTTTGTCAGGAGATAAATTGTTTCTTCATCAAATCATCAAAAAATCATCAAATCATCATAAAAATTAAATTTTAAAAAAAAATCATAAATTCATCAATTTATCTCCCATGGGGGCATATATCGCTATCATTTCAAAATTCAACATTTGGGACAAATCAGGGGCATATTTTAAACTTTTTGTCAATACTGGCAGCTGAGGCAAAATCATTCTTTGAAGCAATGCGTAAACACATCACTTCAAAGAGGGGCAAAATGTAGACACCTAAAAATGGTCTGAAAATTTTAATTAATTAAATATGATTTATTTGATTAATTAATCTTAAATTCATCTACTTAATAAATAAATAGAAATATTTATTTATATTAAGTTCATTATTAATTTTTCTATTTCATCATATTATTCCTCTCTTAATTAAATAAACAAAATTAAAAACTTTGTTTTATTTAATTATTATCATTTTTATCATATTATTTCTATCTTAATTAAATAAACAAAATTAAAAACTTTGTTTTATTTAATTATTATCATTTTCATCATATTATTTCTCTCTTAATTAAATAAACAAAATTAAATACTTTGTTTTATTTAATTATTATTATTATTACTTTTTTTATACTTTATCTAATACTTCTATCTTAAATTAAATACACAACTTAAATAATTTGTGTTATTTAATTACCTCATCACATTTTTTCTTAATTAAATAAAGATATCCAATTTTTTTTATTTAATTATCATTTTAATTTAATAAACAAATTCTATAGTTTGATTTATTAAATTATTTATTCCTCTTTGCTAAATTTAAATAAATCAAAAATATTTAAATTGATGCATAAATCATATTCGCTTAATTACTCACCAATAAAATTAGATTTTTAAAATCTAATTAATTCTACTATCATTCACGGGAAGAGCTTCAGGGACAAATCTGCAGGAAATCCTCCCAATCTTCTTCCAACCATCTTCCCTATCCTCTTGCCTGGTGTTTTCATGGGGAGGAACAATCCTTCATGATCAGCTCCACCTTCTCATCCCATGCCATTCAATTCTCCAGATTGAATCGCAGCCTTTTATCCCGTACCCCTGTGCAAATGTGCTGTCGTGAAAGCTATAAATACAGGTCTTTGGCTACAGGAAATGGATCCCAATTTGTGCAATCTTATTCTGTAGGTTTTCCAAGCATTCAAGCATCCAACATTCATCCAGCATCCATCTAGCATCCATCAATCCTTTTAATTCATTTAATTATGGTAGTTTACAGTAGTTTCTTTCTCAGAAGCTTTGCTGTAGAATCATTTTAGTTGCACTATTAAATCATATAGGAATAGAATTAGTTTGAATTCTCATTCTCTAAGTGTCATTTCAATAATCTAATTAGCTTCTAAAATCTGAGAGCAAAGTAGATTAGAGAGATCTTTAGAGTTAGAGAGCAATAGGACAGCTTCAGAGGTTCCTGTGTTTAAATTAGTTCAAATTTTCTTGAATCTTTGCTAATTATGTCTTATTTAGAAGTGTAGTTGCATGTTTAAATTGTTTAACTCATTCGTACGCTTACAGGTATCTGTCTGACCACCCTAACCACAATAAAATGATAATATTTTAGATATAAGCAGAGGACTCATGTCTCGATGTGGTGCATATTTTTTTGTAATTTTTTTCAAAGTAAATAATTAATTATGAATTTTTATTACAAATTTAAAAAAATAAAAAAAAATCATATGTCTGACCACCTTAACTTTGTCAAAACTTCATGAAATTCATTTTTTTTTAATCCTATAGTATGCGAAGCATAGAATGTGACACATGTTTCTGATTTTAAAAATATGATACCATTTGAAATCTATTGATGTTTTTCAATCAGCCTATCAATCAGGACTTTAGTCGTATTCAAATAGAAAATGAATAATAATCATTTATTAAATTAATAGTAAAGCATAATTTATATTGGTGGAAAGCTGAGAATCTCCTTTAAAAACCCTTTTTGTTTCATAAATTTTGGGTAAAAAAAGTCACCAGCCACATACCCTACATATACCTATCATATTGCCACTTTTTGGCCCATCATGATCCTACTCATACCTAGTTACATTTGATAGAAACTGTGCACTTACTCTTTTTTGCTCGCACTTGATTCTAAGAAACTAGCATACCTACCAAGAATTTGCTCTCCATTGCCAAAGAAACTCACTTTTTCTCGAGTAATCATTGCATATAACAAAAACACATAGAAGTCACACTTTCCATTCCAGCTCACACTTTCTTCTCAAAAACCCGTGCACTTGACACATTTCAGGCCGCACTTGATAAATATAGTTGCTCTTGCTCATAGTTTTGTGCCTTTTCTTAGAAACGAGTGCTATTGCTCTATATTGTTGATAATTGGAAAAAATGAACCAAAAGTACTTACAAGATCCTTGTTAGAACAAAACAATTGGAAAACCAAATAAGTCATATAGTCCTTCATCCATTATTTCCATCCTACTTGTTAGAAATCAAAATAAAATAAAAACCATTGGGATCATTCCTTCAATCATACATCTAAGATATTAATAGTTATTTGAACCAAATGGCTAGTTCAGGTAAGCTTTTCTGCAACATGTCCTCTAGACAAAGAAGTGAATATCGACCCTAGTCCTTCAACATTTTGATTTCTAAAAAGTAGCACCATTCTAAAATAGCACTCAAACCTTAGGGTCTTGAGCTTCATAGAAACCATCTCAAAACACCATTACACTTTATGACCATTTCGTGACCAGTTGGTCTGGTTCAACAACTGAACCTTGTAGTACCAATCCTCCAACCTAGTCTTACACACATTGAAGGTGAACAAATGGATATCATTAGCAATTTAAGAACCTTCATATTTGAGAAGAACAAAACACCCAACCAGTGGAGAAACACAACAAAAATATTAGATAAAGAGGAAGAGAAAGAAAACCTAGCAACTAGAAGAACCATGTTACCACCTCCTACGTGGAAATATATATACACCCCTCATGATCTCTGATAAGAGAAAAATCCTTAGATCTAGCAAGAGAAAAATCCTCAAGTGAAAATCCGTATTATGAATTTCAAAGAACTGCCCTACCCTAAAGTTCACCAAAGGGTACATCTTGGAAGATACCACACCAGACAAAATCAACTAGACCATTTCTATTTTCTCTTTTTAATGGGAAACCATCCTTGGATCTAATGCACTAAAAAATCCAAAAATAAAAGCACTTTCATTTCCCTTAAAATAGAAAATCCAAAAAAAAAAATTCCATAGATAGGAATCACGAAAATGTTCACAAAATCTTGGCAATTGTTTATGACAACTAAAATATCACAACACAAGAAGAACATGGAATCAAGCAAGAAAAATGGTATCTCCCACCAACAAAAACCATGAATTATGAAGGTGTCCCATGGGGCTATAGGCCCAGTGACCTTGAAACACCCCAAAAGAGACCTATGTATAAAGACACATTCAGTTAGGAAGAGCTAAACCACAAACAAAATGAAGTGATAGAACAAAATAGTCAGGACCTAGAAAGAGTAATCATAGAGGAGGTAGATACTAAGGAGGATATAAATGATGAGGAACTATTTCAACACTCCAACAACCCAAAAGTGATCAAACTAATGGAAAAATTGTTGAGAAAGGACCCAAAATCATATTTCTTCAAGTTAGTACAAAGTGTTGCTAAATTTCCAATGGACTTCAACGAGGAGGCTCTCAAAGATCCCAATCTTATTCCCTTAGGGGATAAATCAATTGTGAGACATATATTTGAACCCATAGAGATTATAAACATACCACTTGTATTCTCACAAAATAGTGGTCAAGCCAAGGAAAACCCCTTGTACAGAAAACCAACTCAGATCAAACAAGCGGTAGTGGCACAACAGTATCAAGGAGGACCATCCTAGTACGTACCATAAAGAAAAAATCCACCTCTAGGACAATATGTACCTCAAAACACTTTGAATGTTGACCCTTCCCAAAACATGTAGTACCATCAACCAAGTGGACCATAGGGTTCTCTTCCAAATTAGTACCATCACTAAGGTGGACCAAAGGGTTCTCTTCCAAATTAGTACCATCAACAAGGTGGACCGTTAGATCCCCTTCCATATTAGTCCCACCAACAAGGTGTTCCATATGGTACCCTTCTTTAGTCATCACATAAAAATGTAACCCTACAACGCATCATCAAGGAAACCTTTAGTATAGTCTATCTCAGCAACAAGGTGTGCCACAGAGCATCCTTCTTTAGTCATCCCATCAACAAGGTAACTCACGAACACATCGTCAGGGAAACCTTCAGTATAGGCTATACCAGCAACAAGGTGTGCCACAAAGCATCCTTCTTTAGTCATCCCATCAATGAGGTAACCTGCCAATGCACCATCAGGGAAACCTTTAGTATAGTCTGTCCCACCAACAAGGTGTGCCACATGGTACCCTTCTTCAATCATCCCATCATCAAGGAAACCCACCAACACAGCATTAGGGAAAACTTTAGTATAGTTAATCCCAACAACAAGGTGTGCCACAGAGCATCCTTCTTCAGTCATCCCATCAACAAGTTAACCCACCAATGCACCATCAAGGAAACTTTTAGTATAGTCCATCCCACCAACAAGGTGTGCCATGTGGTACCCTTCTTCAGTCGTCCCATCAAAAAGGTAACCCGCCAATGCACCATCAGGGAAACCTTTAGTATAGTCTGTCCCAACAATAAGGTGTTCCATATGGTACCCTTCTTCAGCTGTCCCATCAACAAGGTAACACACTAATGCACTATCAGGGAAAGCTTCAGTATATTCCATCCCAGCAACAAGGTGTGCCACAAATCATCCTTCTTTAGTCATCCCATCAACAAGGTAACCCACCAACGCACCATTAGGGAACCCTTAGTATAGTTTGTACTAGCAACAAGGTGTTCCATAGAGCATCCTTCTTTAGTCGTCCCATCAACAAGGTAACCCACCAATTCACCATTAGAGAAACCTTTAGTATAGTTTGTCCCAACAACAAGGTGTGACACATGGTACCCTTCTTCAGTCATCCCATCATCAAGGTAACCCGCCAATGCACCATTAGGGAAACCTTCAGTATAGTCCATCCTAGCAACCAGGTGTTCCATAGAGAATCCTTATTCAATCATCCCATCAACAAGGTAACTCACCAATGCACTATCAAGGAAACCTTCAGTATAGTCCATCCCACCAACAAGGCGTGCCACATGGTACCCTTCATTAGTTGTCCCATCAATAAGGTAACCTGCCAATGCACCATCAGGGAAAATTTTAGTATAGTCCATCCCAACAACAAGGTTTGTCACATGGTACTCTTCTTCAGTCATCACATCAACAAGGTAACCTGCCAATGCACCATCTAGGAAAGGGTGAACCCACAATACTGGTTTACAATTTTTGGCCAAACTGGACATTAAATTGATTTTTTTAACTAAATCTTCACTTTTGAGCACCTATATCAGTTAATTATTCGTGAGATTTTGTTTGTGGATTCTAAATATAATTTTTACAAAATTTTTGGAATCATACTGCACTTATTTTTCCATCTCCTTCGTAAACTAGTTTTTAATAGTAAACACCATTTTTAAAGAGTGATGTTACTGGCTAACACAACTTTTTTTCTATCAAGGATAAAATTCTAATTTTTTGAATTTAGATTTGTAACTATGATATCTAGTGCATGGAATTGGTTTCATAGCATTTAATTGAATATTTTTTTCTTAATTAAGTTGCAAAGTCAAACCAATTACAATTCAGACTTGATTTACTAGCTAAAACATAGCTTTTTTTGTATGTATCGAAATTCAATTATTTTTTTTGTTGGATCAAGGATATTAATATCTAGTGTACTGATATTTTTTTAAATTTTTGTTGATAATCTGCTATTTTTCACATGTGCAGAACAAAAAGCTTGATTTTTGGTGAAAAACCTACATTCACAAGAAATAAAAAATAAATATAATAATAAAATTTAATTTAATTAAAATTATACTTTTTTGGAAGCTTATAATAAGGAATACATACTTTCAAAAATTAAATTTTAAATGAATTCATTTGATCCCCCAAAAGGTAAATCAAAAGTGGTTTTTATCAGCATTTTGATAGATGCATGTAAAAGAGACTATGTTATAGGTATGGTTTAAAAATAGCAGATTTCTATCTAAGGGGGCTTGGTCTAAGGTGGTTTGATCAAATCCTCTTCAATTGGAATCCTTTAAATGAAAATTTTCAATGATTAAATCATTATATTTTCTAAAAATATGGGATTTCAACAAAAAATAGGATCTCCCAGACAGTGTAAACCACTATTGTGGGATCACTCAAAATATTCAATATAGTCCATCCTAGCAACAAGGTGTCCCAAAAAGCATCCTTCTTTAGTCATCCCATCAACAAGGTAACCCACCAACGTACCATCAAGGAAACCTTCAGTATAGTTTGTCCCAAAAAGAAGGTGTGCCACATGGTACCCTTCAATCATCTCATCAACAAGGTAACCCACCAACGAACCATCAGGGAAACCTTCAATATAGTCTGTACCAACAACAAGGTGTTTCACAAGACACCCTTCTTCAGTCATCCCATCAACAAGGTAACTCGTCAACACACCATCAGGAAAACCTTTAGCATAGTTCATATCAACAACTAGGTATACCACAGAGCACTCCTCTCAACTCGTCCTACCAACAAGGTAACCCACTAACACATCAAGAGGGTAACCTTTAGTATACTTCATCCCAACAACAAGGATCTAACCCTCCTTACACACAAGAAAGACCTTAACCACCCTATATTCAAAACAACTACCAAGGTTCAATACCCCCATTCTATCCAACTTATGACCAAACAAATGTTATGGGACAACAAGGCTATTACACACAAGACTCGCAAACAAATGTACTAAACATAGAGATGGAATTAAATCTAGAGGTCATTATCCAATAGATAGAAGATATGTAGGGAGGGAAAAAAAAGAAGACATACACCCTTCAAGAAACATGCTTATTTTCATTCGATCTCTCCATCACTACACTACCTTTTCAAAAAAAAATTTGAGATACCCAAGTTTAACAAGTACAAAGGAAGAGGAGATCCAATAGAGCATGCACAAAACTTCTCAGTGTCATGTATGGAGGTACAAAACAACAAAACTTATGTCATGAGACTCTTTCCACACAGTGGTAAAGGTCATGCTATGGAGTGGTTCACCCATCTGTCAGCATGAATTAAAACCTTCAATAAACTATCTAGCAAGTTCATAAGCCACTTTTCATTCAACATAGAGGAAGACTTCACCATCACAAATCTATCCACTATCAAACAGAGTCAAGGAGATTCCTTTACCTCCTACCTACAATGATGGATGTAAAAACTAGTGGATGCAAATGCTCATTCCAGACAAGGAATTGGTAGATATCCTCATCTCAAATGTCCTACCCAAGATTAACTACCAACTCACTATGTTATGTCTCATAGAATTTGAAGAAATGATCAAAAAGGGATTACATATTGAGAGATCCCTCATTACAAGGGGAGTCCTTAAATTGAACAACTCAAAAGACAGTCCCTCTAGTTCAAACAAGAAACCTAAATTCTAGGCCAAAAACAAGAATGATACAAATGATGGGGTAGTTGATGCTAGAGCACTATGGCATGCAAAAAACACACCATAAAAAAACTGCATGTGGTGCAAATGAGCTATGTCCCAAATAGTACTCAAAAAACCGAATTACCTATCCTAAGAACAATTAGGTTGTCAACCAACAGAAAAATCGAGGGAAACAAAGGCAATATGATCAACCTAGGATATATTTCACGGTACTAGGTGAATCACTTGAGATATTAATGCAAAATCTAGTACAAAAAAACCTCATAAAATTTAATGATCACCCAAACTATGAGGAACCTAGCTTGAAGACACTGTAGTATAACAAGAAATACTTGTGCAAATTCCATAATATCAGAGGACACACAACAAAAAATTGCATGAGACTCAAACACCTCATCCAAGACTTGATAGACAAAGTGGAAGTGGATGTTGAGCATGATCCCAGAAAAAAGGATCCTCAAATATACACAAACCTTATCCCAAATCATGCTAAAAGGAATGACAAAGGAAAAGAACAAGAGTATCACAATGCTAACTACATGTATGGTGACATAGTTTTAGGAACCCTCTCCTAAGTTGATGACAATAGGGAAAATGTAGTAACAATACGAGGTGGAGATAATAACTGTAATGTAACTACCCATCGAGGGAGATTTACAATACAAGGAGTCACACCCAAACCCACAATTAAGTCATCAAATGAATACAATAGTGTGAAACAACTAAATAAAACTCCCACCCTAATCTCAATCCTAGAGTTGTTAAAATTTTCACCCACACATAGGGAAATATTGTAAAAAGCATTGGAAGCGTCAGTCCCTAACGACCTCAATCCTAATTAGTTCCAAACCATGGTTGGAAAAAATCACGAACAACAATCATTTAGTCTTCTTCAAGAAAGATCTTCCACAAAGTACATTCCACAAACAAGCCCTATACATAGAGGTTGGTGTCCACAAGAACATGGTCAAGCAGGTATTGATAGATAATGGTGCAAGTTTAAACATCTGTACCTTGAAATTCATCAAATAGTTGGGGTATTCTAATGAAATGATAGATAAATTAAGGAGCATTACTATAAGGGCCTACAATGAACTTGAAAGGAATTCTAAAGGAACAGTTAGGCTACCAGTGTGGATAGGGCCAACCACTATGGAAACCACCTGTCAAGTACTTGACCTTGAATTTTCATATAACCTACTCTTGGGATTCCCTTGGATTCACACATTACAAGAAATCCCTTCCTCCCACTAATTCCTAAAGTTTCCCCACAAAGGAAGATATGTGACTTTATATGCTAATCCTTAACCTTTCCACTTCTGTGCAAAGCTAGAATAGAAATATAATAAGATCCAATGTATACCTAGCAATGACATAGTCTTCCATTCATTCACGTATGTTGACCCTTCTACACTACCATCAACCTCAATTAGGAACATATCAAGTGAGCAACCCAAAACATAAACCAAGGTACAAATAATTGATAGGGGTAATGGGAATTACCACTTTAATCGAGCATTTTGTATTGGTATGCTCCCACCAACACCTAAAATCTATGGAGGTCCAAAATAAATCAAGCCTACTTAGTGCAAATGATAGCCAAACCCATGATTTTCACCAAGTGGGGAGACATGAAAGATTAAGAGATATTCAAGGAGGAATTCTCATCCATGATTTACAAAAAGGACCAAAGAGAGCTAGAAGAACCACAAACTCTTCTAATAGACCCTAGCAGTAAGGGATACCATCTAGTTAAACAGATGGGATACAGTGGAATGGGAAACCTTGGGCTACACAAACAAGGTAGGTGGGAGCCTATCATAGTGGAATAGAGAAAGAAAAATATGGGACTAGGTTATAAACCAGAAGACATGGTTACTCCAAAAACTAGATGAACCTCTTTTAAGAAAGAAGAAACTTCTACTAGCGTTAAGGCAATAGATATCTACCATATCATGGACAATGATTTACCCATTGAAGAATTATTCGACAAATTTTACATTGATAGGTTTCCTCTCCAATTCATCAAAGCCATTCCCAACATCTATTATCATTCCAAAATGGACTCCAGTGAATACAAATGGGATTCTCCTTCCTTCATCATTGGATATGATTCCCCCACTTCTAGCAATGATGACCTACACACCCAATGGGAAAAAGATACCAGATCCATACTGATCATTTCCACAACCTCTATAATCTTTACGGATAATGATGATAGTATACCACTCTGCTACCCACAATTGATAGATTGGGAACAAAAACAATAGACAGCTATTTTGGATCAATTCCAAAGTGATGTGGCAATCGTAGAGTTCATGGGACTTCGAATAGAAATATAAGTAGGGGATCAAAAAGTAGGGTTTTTCATGGAACTTGAATAGGATGCATACTTTTTTGGAGAAATTGAATCTTCTAGTTGCAAAAATGAAAGAGAAAACATAAAAATAAACATGTGATCCCCTAGAGAAAACCAAAGTATGGCTCTATCAGATATGAAAAAGAAGAAAATAAAGGATGTATCTGATGGTGAAAAACTCCCCAAGGCACTTGAAGATGGAGGATTCAATCTCCCCATGTTGGAATATCAAGAAAGATCAATGCTCCTAGTAGAAGAAGTAGAGTCCATAAATGTTGGCACAATAGAAGGCTTGAAGATAACATACTATGCAACATCGCTTGATCCTAAAGAGAAATAAAACTTCACAACTTTCATCAACACTTGGAAGGTAAAATTTTCATGGACCTCTGCAAATATGCCTATACTAGATCCAACAATAGTTGTGCATCATCTATCCATCTTCCCTAGAGCAAAGCCTATCAAGCAAAAACTCAAAAAAATGCATCCTCAGATAGCATTATTGGTAAAGGTAGAACTAAAGAAGCTACTAGACATGGGTTTTATTAGACACATTGACTATCCAGAATGGATATCAAATATTGTATTAATGTCAAAGGCTACTAGGGGCATAAGGATCTGCATAGAATTCAAGGATTTGAACAAAGCCTTCACAAATGATGACTTCCCCCTTCCTAATATAGACATGATCATGGATCTAATAGTAGGGAATGAGATGTCCTTAATGGATGGTTTCTCTTGGTACAACTAGATAAAAATCTCTCTAGACGATCAACATAAAACATAATCTACTTACATGCTTGGGGGACATTCTATTGGAATGTAATGCCATTTGGTCTAAAGAATGCAGGAGCAACATATTAAAGAGAAATGATGACCATCTTCCATGATATGTGACACATAATCATGGAAGACTATGTGGATGACATTCTAGAAAAATCAATCAAAAGGGGAGATCACTTGACCAATCTGGAAAAGGTGTTTGATCAGCTTGAACAATATAATTTGAGACTTAACCTTAAGAATTGTGTGTTTGGAGTAACATCCAGAAAGTTGTTAGGGTACACAGTGTCAAGAAGGGAGATTGAACTGGATCTTGCAAAGGTAAAATCTATAATAGAGATGCCTCCACCAAAGACACTAAAACAATTAAGGAGTTTACAAGAAAAAATACAATACATTAGGTGATTTATCACACAAATGGCAGACAAATATCACCCTTTCACTCATCTCCTACACAAGGAAATCACCTTCAAGTGGGATGGGAGATGTGACCAAGCATTCTGACAAGTCAAGGAGTACCTACTTACTCCTCCTATGCTCATTCCACCTATTCTAGACAAGGAAATGGTACTTTATGTGTCTACCACACAAGCAACATTGGGAGCTCTCCTAGCCCAATTAGATGATGATAAAAAAGAAAGAGCAATGCACTACATCAATTGAACATTGTTGGGCTATGAGTTTAACTACTCGCTCATAGAAAGAGCATGTCTCTCAATCATGTTTGTAACAAAAAAGTTGAGGAACTATATCTTAAACAAAAAAGTGAAGCTGATTTCAAAAGTAGACCCACTAAAGTATTTTCTAGCAAAGGTAGCCCTAATAGGCCGAATAGCCAAATGGGTGATGATCTTGAGTGAATTTGATATATAGTATATGGATAGAAGAGTTATCAAGGGAAAAATCATAGCAGAACAACTATCTGAAGCACCCATAGATGATCATAATCCTCTCACAGTGGAATTTCCAGATGAAAGTATCATAATCACATAACAAACATGCCATTTGACTCTATACTTTGACGTGTGCCATACTCAACATGGCTCTGGAGTAAGTATTCTATTTCTCACATCATAGGGAGATAGTATACCCAAGGCCTATAGGATTGCTTTCCCATGCACCAACAATATCTCAAAGTATGAAGCTTTGATCACAGGGATAAAAATGGTTGTTGAATGGAGAATAAAAGAGCTACATATTTTTAGAGACTCTCAACTAGTGATCAAATAGGTGGATGATGAGTACTAGACAAAGGACAACAAATTGTTGTTGTATAAAAGGATGGTAGATAGCTTCAAGGAATACTTTTTTAGAATAACCTTTGAGCAAATTCCTCAGATCAACAACAAATCTACTGATGCAATGGAAACAATAGGCTCACTTCTTGATATTCCCCAGAATGTTCCTAAGTATGAGTTCCTCATAGAATAACTACTCGTACCTGCATTCGACATCCCAGAAATAGAACTGGTATGCATTGTTGTTGGTCCTAACTCCCCATAGTACCAAGGTATGTTTGACAACATTTGGCACAGTATCATACCACTTGACATAATGACCACACAAAAGAAATCCTTCACTTGTAGAACTTCCCATTTTACAATACTAGGAGATAACTTATACCGTTGTAGTCTAGATGGTATGTTACTCTGTTGTCTTAACATAGAAGAAGCATAAACAACCTTACAAGAGGTACATGAAGGTATTTGTGGGTCCCACTTTAGTGGACCTAACCTAGTCCAGAAACTACTTAGAACAGGGTATTATTGGCCCTTCATGGAATGGGAATGCATGCAATATTGTAAAAAGTATTGTCAATGCTAGCAACATAGTGACCTTGTTCATGCACCAGAAAAAGAGTTGAGACCCATCACAACACCATGACATTTCTTGCAATGGGGATAAGACCTAGTATGTAAGATTTCCCTTGCTTCATCTAACGGGCACAAGTTAATTATCACAGTGATAGAGTATTTCAATAAATGGATTGAGGCAATTCCATTAACCTATATCACCGAAAAAATAGATATCAAAATTCATTTTGAATCATCTGATATGTAGGTATGGAATTCCCCAAATGATATAAATGAATAATGGAACCCCATTAAAAAATCAAGACGTCCAAGAATTTTATGCCCAATTTTCTATCCAACATAGATTTTCTATGCCCTATTAGCCCCAAGGAAACAGTTAGGCTGAGTTGTCTAACAAAACCATATTGAAAATACTCAAAAAGACTATTAATCAAGCTGACCATGATTAGCACTTGTAGTTAAACCTAGTTGTAGAGAAGGGGGATTCGCTACTCACGAGTTCTCTTCATTCAAAGAGCCTCATGGGGTGAACTGCCCTAAACTACCTTAGGAATACTGCAAGAATTCTAGAATTTGAAAGAGTAGGTCATGAAGATTTTCTAGGAAAACTGAAAAGCTCTTGGCCAAAGGATGACAGTGCGGGATATGAATGACAACACATGTTGGAATCCCAGAGGTGCAATGACATCTCGTATGGACTAGAGAGAGAATCTAACACAGAAAACAGCTAAATGACTACTTCTACTATGATTGCTAAGAAATCTTAGAATGTGAGAAAGAACCAAAATGCAACAAAACTGAAATAAACTGAAAAAAAATGATAAAGTTAAGGAGAAGAAAGGAAGTGCTTACAACCACACAAGTGATGAAGCCTCCAGCATGAGAATGTCTTCAATACCTACAAGTGTACAATCTAGAGAAAGTGTTGGGGCTATATAGGGGTTTTCCTCAATAAAACCATGTTCCCACATCCATAGATAGGAAAAAGATAGAGAGCGTGAGAAGTAAGAAAATATGATGAGATAAAAGAAAACCTTGCTTGAGGAGGATAACTCCTATAAAAAAAGAGGTGATAAAAGCAATCCCCGCTTGAGGAGGAGAATCTGTATCACAAAGTAGAGATGCAATAGATAGGGGATATTGAATCCCAGGATGCTGGCAAGCATAAAGTGAAGGAGATGAAGTTGCAAGAGCCAAAGGAGCTACGAAGAGGGAGCGCAAGATAGTTGTAAGAGCCAAGTGTGTGGCAAGGAGTGTTGTAAGAGCTTGAGAGTTCTACAAAGAGAGAAGACAATAGGGCTTGAAAGTGTTGTTGTAGCAAGCAAGGAGAGTTATGCAAGTAAGATAGGAGAATGTCCAAGAAGGAGAAGAAGTAGATGCTAGAAGCTAGAATGAAGTTAGAAGTGAAGCTGCTATAACAAGTGAGGGATTTGTGTAAGCAAGAGAGTAAGGAGGAAAAGAGAGAAGCCAAGAAGCTCAAGTGAAGCTAGAAGAAGAAGAGAGTTGCAAATGAAGTGAAAAGATAACATTTATGGAAGGAAAAGAAGCTTCCCAGGTGGTTACAAGGTATCTCAAGCCATTACCACCGACCAAAGGAGATGATAGGTGAAAAACATGCTCAGAGGTTTTTGTTTGAATGTTGAAATGTTGTAGGATGCTAGCGCAATGCATAGACATTTGTGTGGTGTGCTAGTGTCCAAACACATCATGCTACAAAACAACAAGAATGAGAAAAACAAAAAGTTTGATGCAAGGCTAATGCGTGAAGGGTAGCTGCTAAAAATTGAGCCTTTGAGCATCCTGAGATGGAAAAAGGATAATGTAGGGGATAAAATGAGCCTATTCAAGATGCTAAGGGAGTGGACACTAAAGCAGGTGCAAGAATGTATGTGAAATTGCAAGGGATGAAATCTTACACCATTACATTTTTCCCCCACTTTAGCAGGCATATGAATCTATGCTAATATGCATGCTAAAGGAAGTCTACTAAACATAAATAACACAATATGCCAAAAGGATACTATAGAGGAAGTAGATAACCCTTCAAACCATGGAAGCATTCCCCCAGGATGAAGACCTACAAAAAAAATGCAATAGACAAGAAAGCACTACACCAGATAACAATATTAGTGCACAAAAAACTAAAGGATTTTAGTTAGCAAAGTGAAAGAGACCTCAATTTAAAAGGTTGTCTTAGTACTATGCATCATCCCCAAATTAAAAATAATACATACAAGAATTATAAGATGTCGAAGAGAGAAAGAGCATATACTTAGGATGAAGTAGATGTAGATCTTTGATCTGGTATATACAATTGAGAAGAGAAAAGAAGAGAAGGCTCAAGAGAGAGTAAGGAGGAATGAAAATTCCAAGAGAGATGGTCCCATAGGTCCTTAGACCCAAGGACAGTTTGAAAAAAGTACATCAAAGGCCCATAGACCAATGATGGACAAATCCCTTAGGATGAAAGTTTCTCATAGGCCCGCAGACCTACAAGGAGGCAACCCCCAAGATCTCTCATATGAAGGAAGCCCCATGAAGTATGTACCTTACAAGCCCACAAACCTGCAAGAAGGTATCCTCCAAGATCTCTCACATGAAGGAAACCCATATGAAAGTGCCTTATAGGCCCGAAAACCTGCAAGGAGGCATCCCCCAAGGTCTCTCACATGGAGGAAACCAAGATGAAAGTGCCTTATAGGCCCACAAACCTGCAAGGAGGCATCCCCCAAGATCTCTCACATGGAGGAAAGCTAGATGAAAGTGACTTACAGGATTGTATACCTACAAGGAGGTGTCCCCCAAGATCTCTCACATGGAGGAAACCAAGATGAAAGCACTATACAAGCCTGCAAACCTACAAGGAGGCATCCCCCAAGATCTCTCACATGGAGGAAACTAAGATGAAAGTTCCTTATAGGCTTGTAGACCTGCAAGGATGTACCCTTCAAGATCTCTCACATGAAGGATACCCAAAAAATCACCCTATAGACCCACAGACTTGCAAGGAGGTATCCCCCAAGATCTCTTACATGGAGGAAACCCAAGGAAGGGGACTCCATAGAGTCGGAAAATGGCTTCACAAGTGCACTTGCGAAGCAAAAGCGGTTGCATAGGAAAGTAAGCAGAAAATCATGCAGACCATCAATATATTGGAAAGATTTCAAAGGGGTCTCTTGGGAACCCTTCAAAAGAAGAGGGATCCACTCAAGGGACACTCTATTTGAAAAGCAAGGTCTAGTCAAGTTGACCCAAGCTATACGCAAATGATTCATTTGAGATAAAAACTTTCAAAGGGGGTCCCTTGGGAACCCTTCAAGATAAAAGGGGTCCACTAGAGGAATGCTTTGTTTGAAAATGTATAAAGAAGAGAGGGGATCCTTAAAAACATGTACATCTCTAGAGTAGGTTATCACTTCCGCCAACATATAGGGGAGGAGAACCATGCAAGATACTTAGAACATACAGGATAGAGGTAAACCTCAATATCACTTGTCATGAAAAGAAAAGGTGGGTGTATCAACCAAACGAGAGTTTGATGGAACCTAAATCAAGAAGTTGTGTTTTGTCTTTCAAGGCCTTGCATTCACTATTAAAATGGATAGACACTTGATGGCATGCACATAAAGGATGTTAAATTGCTTTATCATGCTCGTGAAATTTCTTGTGTGTAGGAGAAGGAAGAGTAATTAAGCGGGCTTTGAGAAGCCTCAATAAAATACACTTTTGCTCAGATAGAGAATTAGGAGTAGGAAGAAACCCTTTCTCTTATGGAGAAAGACTCGACTGCTCATAGGAAGAAGGTACAAAGATAGAAGATAACGAAGGAGGATCTCCATAGGAAGCATTATTCCAACAAGGGGGAACATACTCTTCTACGGGATCACCATCAACCTTCTTTATAGGACTACCAAAATTAACCCCTTTAACAAAGGTGCAACCATCTTCCTTAGAGGGGGAAGGATTAGCATCAAGGACATTACAACTATTTTTCACATTACCGCATGATACAAAAGAGTAATAATCTTCGATAGCAGGTTTGTATGATGTTGTCGAAAGGTTTAAGTGGATCAGGTTGACTTTATATTCCCTAATGAAGGAATCTGTAAAGTCTAGAGAACCCCAATCATCACCAAGACATGCATTTTCTTTAGAAGTAGTAGGAGTAGACTTAAGATTTATTTCTTCAGAAGGATCTTATTCAAGGACATCTATCTTGAGAGTATCCTTTGTAGTAGGTATTGCTAGAGTAAACATTGAAACACTGGAAGATACTAAGGTAATAAGAGTAGGCACAACTGAAGCCTGACTTTCAGTTGCTATCTCACATAAGTGCATAGCCTCAGGGTCAACATTGACTGTGACTACTCGATTATTGCAAATGAACATAATAGATTTATGCCAGGTAGATGAAACTGCACCCATAGTGTGAGTGCACAGTCTACCAAGAAGAATGTTATATGGTAATTTTTTCTGCCATAACATACACAAGGGTAGGTACAGTAATCGGTCCCAACCTTAGAGGCAAGAAAATCATGCCTAAAGGCTTTTGACCAAAATTTTCAAACCCACAAATGACAACAAAAGAAGCATTAAGAGAGGATGAATCAGTATTAATCTTAGGCAATAGATCAATGCTACATACATTAAGCACTGAACCAGTGTCAACGAAAGTACATCTAATGCTGATATTATTAACGTTAACTATAATCATTAGAGGATCCACTTGCTTTTGTACTTTTGGAGGTGGGAGTTCCTAGGGATAGAACATGATATTCAGTGAATCCACACAAATATGAGCTATCAATGCATCAACATCTTCCAACCTAGCAGAAGAAGGCAAGAGGATCTTTTGCAAGGATTCCTGAAGCATACCTTGATAAACCGAAGCATACTGAAGCAAGTCCCATAGTGAGATGTTAGCTAGAGTAACTTGGAGTTGCTCGACAAGACCACAATCACTGGGTTATTTAGTCATAGGTTTATTTGCTTGAGGAAGGATTGATTGTTTATTGATTTTATTCTCATAAGTATGGGCTATAGCGCTGTAAGAGGGAGCCATTAAGAGATCAAGAGAATCACTATCAAATGGAAAACCATCAATAAAACAAATCCTTTTAGAAGGAATAGTTGGAGTCACATAAATGATTGGTCTCTTAGGCCTCTGAGGGGCAGCAAAGGAATAGATTATATTTATAGACTCATCACAACTAGTGGGATAATTACTTGAAGACACATTCTCAACATCAATCCAAGGAGCAAATTTACTGAGAAATCATGGTGCCCTAACGGGAAAAAAACTCACAACGGCTATGGCAGATTTATTGTCAATTTTCACAGTCATCCTCAATATGCTAGACTTGATCATCACATATGGTATGGTCTAATAGACCTCACATGTATGGAAATCATGTAGATGGGACCGGATTGCAATATGTAGGGCATAAACAACATAATATTAACCAAAAGGGTATGAACAAAAGTTATGAGTCTGTAGGAAAGAGACCTATTAATGACTTCCCAAGTCAAAATAGGTATTGGGAACCACAAGCAAATAAACAATTGTATTCTTGAAGGCCTCAACAAAATGCATTGCATAATAGCGGTGGAGTATGGGTCCCCAAAAGACCCCACATTCGTCTATTATGGGATAAACAGGAACCCTTTGATTTATGGGAAGATGATAAAGGAGATCAGATTTACAATAGTTGGAACCCTAATGTGAACAAGCAAGATCAAGATTGGTCGTCAGGGTTTCAAAATTCTGCACAAAATATTCATGAAAAGTCTAGTGCTCCCTTCAATCCAATAACACATAATGACTATTCAATACTACAAGAAGTAGATCAAGGAAAGAATACTAGAATTAATCTTAAAGAAAAAGGAGAGTCATCACATCCTTAGAAGGGAGTAAACCCTAAAGAAAATATTAGAAAGAGATCGAACAAGTTAAGAAATTTGTGAAATAAAAAAGAAATTCAACATGCAAGAGAAAAATATGTCAACAAGGTCCAAAAGTTGGCTTCACACACTCAACAGTTCAAACGTCTTGAGATCCAAGAAATCATGAAAGATAAATATAAAGAAGCCGTGTCAAAGAAGAATCATCATATAGAGAGAAGTAGGAAGAAAAAGAAGAAACAATCATTCCCCAAAGGGAAATTGCTGCAAGCAAAGAATGGATACAAAACGAAATGGAGACTTGTCCTGAAGAATACTTTGGTAAATGTAGCTCGATCAACAGGGGATAAAGTGACTCCTACCGACACAAAAGTCACTGTATCAATCACTCTTTTTGAAAATCAACTAGACCCACAAGTGTCAGATCTGCGACATTGAACATTAATATGTAAGTTTTGGTGCCTCAAACTTGATATTGATCTTCTTAAAGACTTAATTTATGATGAATGGAAAGGAGCCATTAAAGTTTTCTACCTAGACTAGGTGCATGGAATATTCCTAGTGATTTTTGAGTCTAAAGGGCATAGAGATGTAGTCTTTAAGGTGAAATCATGGGTCTTTGAGGGTTCACGTTTTTTTATGCAGCCCTGATATACTAATTTTAGGGCTCAGGACTTTGTAATTAAATTCACTCCTTTCTTGATTGAATTTCCCTCTCTGCCTCTTGAATACAAGGAGCTTCATATAATTGAAATTTTTGCAAATCAAGTTGGAATATTCCTCAAACATGACAAAATTTCTTTTAAAGATCCATCAAAACCAGATAGATTTTGTGCTTTATTGGATGCTTTAAAGAAATTACTTGAGAAAATTCTTATTAAATCTAAATATGGATTGTGGAATCAAGATATTCTTTTTGAAAACCCAGATATTGTATGCTACAAATGTCATATAAAGGGTCATTCAGGGAAGTCTTACTTAGGGAAAGATGGATTATTGGATGATTTTTCGGTTAATCAGGACCAATGATCCATGATATGTTGAGGAAGAAGAACCAACTTTGAACTCATTTGAAGACTTATTTTATGAAGGCCATTTGGAGGAATTGGCTGATAAGATTATGGTTTCTAAGGGAACTAAACTGATTGAATGGATTATTGATGAAATTCTTAAAGAAACTCATGGTGTTAATAATGCATCCCCCTTAAATATTTGGATAGACCTTTTGATCTGGAAGAAGTTGACTAAGGAGATATGAGGTTCTTATTGGAATCCTTTAACATGACCTCTTCTCAAAAAGTAGTCAGTAAGCAGTTGTCTCAAAGTTCCCAAACTAAGGTAATTGATGAGCATCAAACTATACAATAGTTTCTGGTGAATGATGATCAAGTGGAGCCTCAAGAGAAGAAAGAAGGAAGTTTTGACTACTCTTAAACTTTGGGAATTTCTCAAAATCCCAGTGCCCAATTTCCTTCTACTAAGACTCCATGTAAAAGGGGAAGAAAATATCACATGACAAAATTAAAAGAAGAAATAGCAAAAGGTGTTCAGTCAACTCTGGATAGCACAATGACAAGTTCTACAAATAAACGTCTAAGGAGAGAATATTACTCTCCTTGATACCAATGAAGATATTATCATGGAATGTCAGGGGCATCAATGCCCCTGACAAGAGAGCTCTGATCAAGCAACATGTAGATGCTTGTGGAGCATAAATAATCATGTTACAAGAGACTAAAACCTAAGATCAAATTTATCAGTTGTCAATGCAGAAATGGAGAAAACGGCAGTCTTTTCACATGCCTACTCAAGGAGCTTATGGGGGCATGATTGTGTAATGGGAGGCTAAAACACTTCAAATTAAGATTATAAACAGTGACAAGCACTGGAAGTTGCTTAAAGTTTCACAGTTTGACTTTCACTTCTAGTTGTTAAATATGTATGCTCCAATGGCCATGACAGAAAAAAAAGCATCTTTGGGGAGTGCTAACTACAATTTTGGATGGAATAAGAATGGATAAGGTAATTTTTGCAGGTGAATTTAATGCTATAGATAGCATGCAGGAGAAAAAAGGTGGCATTATTCCACCTCAAAAAGTTATAGATGACTTTATGTATTTCATATCTGACAATTCTCTCACTGATATTGTACCTATAAAGGGACAGTTTATGTGGATGAATAGGAGAAAGGGTTTTCTACAGATAGATGAGAGGTTAGATCATTTTCTTGCATCAACCAATTGGTATGGCACTAGGAAAACATTGATGTTAGAAATTATGCCAGTTTCTCATTCTAATCATTTTTCCATTTCATTGTCCAGAGAAACTCAGTCTCAAGCTAAGAGTTACAAGTCATCTTTTAAGTTTGAAAGAATGTGGCTTCGACACCCCTAGCTCATGCCTTTACTGAATCAATGGTGGAACTCTACTCCTTTTGTGGCAGGATCATGGTGTTTTCAATTAGCTCATAAGATGAAGTATGTTAAAAAGCAGATTGAAATATGGAATATATATGTTTTCAAAAATTCTTTTGAACAAAAGGAAAGGGTGTTTAAGGAATTATCAGATAGAAATGATAAAATCATCAATCAAGGTTTAGATGTTGATCTGTATGATAAACAAAAGTCTTTACAAGAAGAATGTGAAAAGTTAGTTTCCAGGGAGGAAGTGTAGTGGAAGTAGAAGTCTTGGGAGTTATGGTTGAAAGAGGGTGATAGAAATACTAAGTTTTTCATGCTTCTGCATAGATAAAAAAGCCACATAATTCTATCTTCATAATTCAAGATGCAGTATGAGGTCAAGAACTAGTGAAAGAGGAAGAAATTCAAAAAGAAGCTATATGGTTCTTTTCATTCCTTATGTCAGCTCCAAAAAACAAATCTTCATCATCCACCATTGATATAAGTCACTTATTGGATGCTATACCATCTTTGGTCACAAGGGAGGATAATGAGAACCTTTTGAAACCTTTCACATTGGATGAAGTTCAAGGTGTAGTATTTTCTATGCAGCCTAATAAAGCGCCTGACCCATATGGGTTTACAACTTCTTTTTTTCAAAAATGTTTGGATTTTGTTGGGGTTGATGTACTCCTTGATTTGGAAGAGTCAACGAGGATGGGGACATTATTAAAACAATTTAATCCAACTCACATTGCCTTGATTCCAAAAGTAAAGAATCCAAAGTAATTTGTTGAGTTTAGGCCAATCTCCTTATGTAACACAGTGTACATTTTTTTCTTACTAAAGCCATTTATCTACAGTTTCAACCTCTTATATCTAAACTTGTATCACCAGAACAACATGGTTTTATTCTAGGAAGGGAAACAACAAAAGGTGCCATTGTGGCTCATGAAATTTTACATTCTATCAAAACCTCTGCCATCCCATCATTCATCATAAATTTGGACATGATGAAGGCGTATGATAGGGTATGTTGGGAATTCCTCATTCAAGTGCTCAAAAAAATTGGGTTCAATAATAAATGGTGCAAGTGGGTCCTATCCTATATTTTTGGAGCTAAATTCTTAGTGCTTATGAATGGATCTCCAGTGGATTTTTTTGGATCTTCCCAAGGAGTCAGACAAAGGGACTCATTGTCCCCTGTGCTTTTCATTCTTATGGAAGAATCTCTTAGTATATCAATCCAAAAATCTCATCTTCAAGGTTTATGGCAAGGGGTTGCAATTCCTAACACAAACATCACAACTAACCATTCACTATTTGCAGATGACATATTGCTGATTGGAAAGACAACCTTGACAGAAGCAAAGCAAGTTAAATTGTTGCTGGAAAATTATTGCATGACATCAGATTAGAAAATTAATGTTTCCAAGTCAAAGGTATATGTTTTCAATACCAAAGTAGCGATAGCAAATAAGTTGACTTCAATTTTAGGTTTTCAAAGAGAAGAGCTTCCTTGTTCATATCTAGGCATACCATTCTTTATGAGCTCCAATAAGTCTTTGTTTTGGAATAATATTTTAGACATAATAAGAGTGAGAATACTTGCTTGGAAAGCAAGATGGCTTACATTATCTGGTAGAATTCTTCTTATCAAATATGTTCTAGCTTCTATCCCAAACTATTTTTTGACAGTTTTGCAAGCTCCAAAAAGTATAATCCATCAAATTGAGAAAATTATAAGAGAGTTCTTGTGGAAAGGAAATCTTGATGATAAAAAGAAGCTTCCTCTAGTCCCTTTGGAAAGCATGTGCTCTGATAAATCAAGTGGTGGAATAGGTCTTCATAACTTATCTACAAGGAATATAGCTTTAGGAGCTAAGCTAGTTTGGAAAATGTATGCTAGGTTGGATCTTAAATGGTGTAAGCTAATGCAAAGTAAATATCTGGATAATGAAAACCCATCTAGGATATTTACAATCTCAAATCCTACAGGAGGTTCTATCATGTGGAACTTCATTCTAGCTTTTTGAGATGTTATTAGTCCCTTTATTTCATGGGAAGTCCATAGTGGGGATTAAGTTTTATTTTGGAAAGATTCTTGGAATGGTTAGCCACCACTAAACTTGAATCAAGATGTGCAGCTAGCTGGAAATGTCCTCTCTCCAACTTGGGGAGAGCTTCTAAAGGATTATGTTTCTTCTTTTGACCCATTGACAAGCTTGGTTAAATAGAAGGATTTCACAAACAACTCTTTGCCAGATTTTCAAAAGCAAGTGTTATCAAATATTTTGAAGAACAAAAATGTGTACCTTTCTCACTCTCCAGAAAAATTATTGTGGGTACCATATAAGAATGGTCTTTACACAGTTAAGAAAGGGTATAAATAAATAATTGCCTAGGTATCTCAGATGCAATCTCATAGAGCCTTTGCCTTTTGTTGGAACTCAACACAATTACCAAATGCAGGTAGTTTTTCCTGGCTAGATTTGAAGAAAAGGATTCTTACAAGTGACCGATTGGAGAAATTTAGAATAACAAGAACCTTCAAGCGTGTTCTATGTAAAGAGGAAGATGAAATAGTTGATCATTTTCTTTTCCTTTACCTAGTGGCTTATGAGTTATGGACCTCCATTATAGGGGAATTAAATGTTTCTTTCACATTGCCTAGCTCTCTTTGGGATATGTTTACAAGCTGGCCAATTCTTCATAAGTCTGCATTGTTTGCATGCATTTGGTTAGTTACTCTGGCTTTGGTAATTTGGTCAATTTGGCTAGAAAGAAGTAGATGCATTTTCAAAAGTCAGGCTATTTTAGTTTAGAGAATCAAAGAGAAAATAAAAAGTCGATTTCTGAAGTCTGCAATTCCTATGTTAGAAACTATAAATCAGTCTCTTCACTATATTCCAAATGGATAATTTCATTCTAAATCACTGGGAATATATTATTTTTCCACTTCGCAGGGCTCTACATCCAAATTATCTTAAAGTGGATAGAAGAAAAGTGAAATGGATCCCACCAAGCTTCATCTTTTGTAAGCTTAACTTTGATGGAGGTTCACATGGAAATCCTGGTGTATCTGGTGCAAGATGTTGTATTCGGGATTATAGGGGTTCTTTGTTAGCAGCCAAAGCACTATATTTAAACTCTTGTACAAACAACATGGAAAAATTTCAAGCAATGTTAGTAGGTGTCTCTTTGGCAAAGGATCTCAAAATCAACAAGCTACATGTGGAGGGTAATTCTCTTCTCATTATCAATGCATGTAAAACAAAAAGTATTTGTAATTGGAAAATAAGATATATTCTTCAGAAAATATGGGATATATTAGCAACTTTTGAAGACATCAACCTCTCCCACACATATCATGAAGGCAACGGGTTAGCAGATGGTCTAGAAAACCTAGCCTGCGATAAAAAAGAGTCAATAATCATAAAAAATAATGAAGATTTGTCTAACTTTCCTCATATTCAAAACATAGTGTTGACAAATTTCTCTCTTTTGGCTTAATCTAATAATTGGGAATGGTAAAGATTATTTTCCTTCAATTTACAATTTTTCCATTCAAGCATATTTTAATTTCATTCAAATTTAAAAGGTGGGTGGAGTTTTGTTGAGTAGACATGCCAACTGTAAGATTTGTATGAGTCATCTTCCACATTGGTGGAGACATTATCTGACATGGAGAATTTTACCTGCATGTGTAAACTCAAGGAAGGGAAGGAATGCGTAATGGTATTGATTGCATCACTCATGAATTATTGTGGTGGGATCTACAGAATGAGATGCTTGAGATGTCTTATCACATCGACCGTATCTCCACGATATCCAACTTGGCTACTAAGCGTAATGTCTAATGATGTTTAGTAGTTAATAATCCCAAGATGTGCTTTAATTAGTCACATGGAGGACAAAGTTTGAGTTAGTCATGAAGTGCCACGAATTGCATCAACATGGACACTTGTTCATTTCTCCATGTTTTGTTCTTAACATGTTGAATTACACAGGTACCTTATATTCTTTCTAGTGTATGATGCATTAATTAATTATGTGTTGGTGGTTGTTTCGCACGAGCCAACATGCTTCAATGGTTTTCTCATATTTTTACACTTTGTTTGCCATGATTTACATATGCCTATTCATTATGGCTTTAAAAGGTGGTGAGCAATGCTTTATCTCATTCATAAAGTCTAGAGGAGAAATATTATACCATATGTTTTCTCCATGAACATAACCCTCATCCACCTTGAGCTTTAGGCTCTATTAACCTAGAGGACGGGGCTCTGGCATTTGTATCAGGAACGAGGATCTTGAGTCGCTACCAATTGGAAATGTTATTCTAGATGAACATGTTGTTGGTTCCTTAGCTTGAGCTCAATTTGTAGAAGGGAATATGGCTGGTTCTTTAGCTGGGTATCAATTGGCAAAAGGAAATGTTGATGGTTTGTCTGTTGGTTGTGTGATAAGGGCACAGTCTCTTTAAGCTGCAAGTAATGGAAAAAAACTTCAATTTGATCTTGATCCTTTTTCCCAAGAAAGGCATCTGCAAGAGATTTCAGAGGGTCAGGATGAGAATTTACTCCATGGAGAAGATTATATGGAAGAGTAGATATTCAACCTATGCAAGCTTTCAATTTTTGTTAACAGTGTTTCATTTTTCCTAATCATGTTCTAGTAGATATAAGATGTTGATAGGATGTTATGTATAGAGTTTATTGTGATGGATTATGATGCACTATATCTCAGTTTGTTAGTATGGCATTTGGAAGATGGTAGAATGATAGGTTGAAACTATAGAGCTGATCTAAAAATTTGGCATTTTTGATTTATATGTACCTCCTTATGATAGGTTGAAACCTAAAATTGATCTAGAAATATGGCCTCTTTCGATATATATGTACTTTTTATAAATATTCTATAATATATATAGGCCTCATTCCTTTTATCAAAAAAAAAAAACATCGATCCAAGGAGGATCAGATGTGGAAGGAGGTTCATCATTCACTAATGCATCATCTCTGAAAGAGAGTGCATTGTAACAAAGGTGAGATTCATCATTCACCAATGCAACATCTCTAGAAGAGAGTGCACTAGAATAAGGGGAGATTAGTCATTCAAAAATGCATCATCTCTAGATGAGATTGCATTAGAATGAAGAGAAGGTAGTGTAATGTTAAGAAAGGTATCAATGATTTCATCTTCTTGCAACAAAATATCCTCTGAAGCAAGAGGACTTTTGTGAGAAGGATCAAAGATATCAAGTGACATGGGTAAAGCCAAGTCACCGTCACATGCATGAAATGGAAAATCATTAATATTTTGAAAAAAATTATATACATAAATAATAAAAGAAGATATTAAATTCATTTTGGGGTGAAAGAACTAGAAAAACCAAAAATCTAGATTTTCTATTTTTTTTGGTATTTTCTAGGTTCTAGTAATTTCCATTTTCGGAGATCTTCGAAGCATAATTTGAGGTCGAAACTTGTGTTGATCACTAAAATTCAATTTTTGAAGGCACAATATTTTATGGATTAATTAGTCCTCTTAGAGACCTTTCCAATGGTGCAAACGGTTTTGAATTCCGAGCACTGAGTCAAAAGTTATGACCCTTCCAAGTAGGGGTAAATAAATTCCTAGTTTTTGAAAAATACCCTTCTTCACGTTGGGTTCACCAAAATGTAGAGAAGGGGGATTCACTACTCATGAGTTCTCTTCATTCAGAGAGCCTCATGGGGAGAACTACCCTAAACTACCTCAGGAATAGTGTGAGAGTTCTAGCATTTGAAAGAGCAGGTCACAAATATTTTCTGGGAATACTAACAAGCTCTTAGCCAAAGGACAGTAGCACAAGATACAAATGACAGTGCAACATACTGACAAACGAAAGGCATGCTGGCATCTCGTACAAACTAGAAAGAAAATCTATCACAAAAAATAGCTAAATGACTACTTCTACTTTGATTGCTAAGAAATCTTAGAACATGAGAAAGCAATAAAATGCAATAGAATTGAAATAAAGTGAAATAGAAATGATGAAGATAAGGAGAAGTAAGGAAGTGCTTACAACCACACAAGTGATGAAGCCTCCAGCATGAGAATGTCTTCAATACGTGCAAGTGTAAGATCTAGAGAAAGTTTTGGGGCTGTATAGGGGTTTTCCTCAGTCAAACCTCATTTTGGTGTTCCCACCTCCACAAATAGCCAAAAGATAAAGAGAGTGAGAAGTAAGAAAATTCAATGTGATAAAAGCAAACCATTCTTGAGGAGGAGAACCCGTATCACAAAATAGGTGATAAAATCAATCCTCACTAGAGGAGGAGAACCTATATCATGAAGTAGAGATGCAATAGATAGGGGATATGGAGTACCGGGATGCTCACAAGCATAAAGTGAAGGAGATAAAGCTACAAGAGCCAAAGGATTTATGAAGAGGGAGAGAAAGATAAATGTAAGAGTTATGTGTGTGGCAAGGAGTGTTGTAAGAGCTTGAGAGTTATGTAAAGAGAGAAGCTAAGAGGGCTTGAAAGTGTTGTTGTAGCAAGCAAGGAGAGCAATGCAATTAAGATAGGAGAATGTCCAAGAAGGAGAAGATGTAGAAGCTAGAAGCTGGAATGAAGTTAGAAGTGAAGTTGATGTAACAAGTGAGAGATTTTTGTAAGCAAGAGAGTAAGGAGGAAACTTGAGAGAAGCCAAGAAGCAAGAGTGAAGCTAGAAGCAAAAGAGGGTTACAAATGAAGTGAAAAGATAGCATTTAAGGAAGGAAAAGAAGCTTCCCAGGGGGTTACAAGGCATCTCAAGCCGTTACCACTAACCAAAGGAGATGACAAGAAGAAAACATGCTTGGAGGAAGTTGTTTGAATGTTGAAACATCACAGGATGCTAGCATGGTGCATAGACGTCCGCACAGTCTGTTAGTGTCTAAACACATCACACTACAAAACAACACGAATGGGAAAAGCACAAATTTTGATGCAAGGCTGATGTGCGAAGGGTGGCTGCTAAAAAGTGAGCCTTTGAGAATCCTGAGAGGGAAAAAGGCTGATGCAGGGGATAAAATGAGCCTACTCAAGATGTTAAGGGAGTGGACACTAAAGCAGGTGCAAGAATGTATGTGAAATTGCAAGGGGTGGAATTTTACGCCATTACACCAACCTTATGGGCTTATCAAACCAACATTTTCACACCTACAGGTGCCACACCATTTTCCTTGGTCTACAAGTCAGAGGCTGTCTTACCTAGCAAGGTGAAAATCCCCTCATTGTGAATCTTGTTAAAAGGAATGGTCAACAACAAAGAATACTAGTTATCCAGGCTAAATGAATTGGAGCTCCTAGATGAAAGGCATTTGAGTGTGTTAAACCATCTACAAGTTTATCAAAATCAGCTCAAACAAAGCTATGAAAAGAAAATAAATGATAGAAAATTTCAAATTGGTGACTTGGTCCTCTAAGAGAATCAAAAAGTATAA
Source organism: Sequoia sempervirens (assembly GCA_007258455.2). NCBI lineage: Eukaryota > Viridiplantae > Streptophyta > Pinopsida > Cupressales > Cupressaceae > Sequoia > Sequoia sempervirens. The sequence continues at coordinate 380,487,368 of VDFB02086081.1, read as the reverse complement.
TTGAATCAAGACATCAAAAGGAAATTTAAACCCAACTAGTTAGGCCCATTCGTCATCATAGTGAGCTACAACTCTAGAGCCTATCAGTTAGCTACTCATGAAGGAGAACCTTTAGTTGAACCGTTGAACAACAACCACCTCAAGAAGTTCTACACATGAAGCACATCAAAATACCCCAAGAAAAAGGGTAAAAATCCAAAAAAATGGAAAAAAAGATAAAAATACAAAAAAAAAGCAAGAAAAATAGTAAAGAGAAATAAAATGTTCATTAAATGAAAACCACTTTGTGGCACTTCTAGAATAGGTACCATAGTGAAAACCTAGAAAATAGGTGCTATGTTTGAGTAAGACTTGCATCATTATCTATCGGTACTATTCACAACATCCACCCATTCATTCCATAATAAAACATATATCCAACCATGGCTTGTTATTGATTGAGGAAAGTAGGCTTGTCTCCAATTGGGGAAAACTTCTCAAAGCTAGTTGTGGATTAGATCCTTGTCTATCCTATCATGGTCAAAAATACAAAATCAAAAACATCCACAAAACAACAAAATAAAAAACATTTGAAAAACATCAAAAAATAAAAAAAGATTGTTGGGTTATTCCTTCACTCAAATAGTCTAAGATATCAACATTTTCTTAAACCCCACAACTAGTTCAAGTATATTTACCACAATATATCCTCTAGACATAGAAGTGGAATATCAATCCAAATTAACCATGTTGTTTGAACCTCGAAAACAAGTTTATGCTTTGAGTCAACTGGTCAAACTACGTGGTCTCTACGTGTACAACACAGGTAAGGATTATCAACCCCAAGACCATAGGTTAGTTGACCCCTTAGGTTTATATCATGCTTTATTTCAAATTAGTCAAAAATTCAAAAAAATATCCAAGAATAGTCAAAAATACAAAATAAAAAAAAAAATCAAAAAACAAAAAAGGTCAAAAACATTCAAACCAAGTAAACTATGAGCCTCTACGTGTACAACGTAGGAAAGGCTTATCTTTGATGAGCCCCTGAGGCCCTAGGTTAGTCCCCTAAAAACGACAAAAATAGCATCATAAAACCTAGAAAATAAAAAACACCTACCCTATCATCACCATCTACAATAAAGGTTCATCCATAATAAACAAATCATCACACTCACCCTTTGAAAAAACAAACAAACAAACAAACAAAACAAAGAAAAACAAGCTAGAACTTTCAAGAAAACAATCACAAAGGTTTTATTGCAAAAAAAATAGAAACAATGTCAAAGTATCAACTACCTATCTTTTGAAAATTCACCAACAACATCCTGAGATATTCCTTAACAGATCCGTTCCTACAATAGACATGATAAAAAATGGATAATAGTCCTAAAACCTCAAACAAATATGGCAAGTGATATTGCGACTTTTTTTTTTTTTAATCATTTTTGTTGTAGACACTCAAATTATCCTGATTGATATCGTGCACTCGATTCTAATTGACTAACAACAATTATTCTTGAATCACTTCTTTACTAACCAATTAATTGAATAATCCTTGTTTAATTAATTAATCAAGATTCCTCTTTTAATTAAATAAATTAACTTTATTTGATTAAATCATGATTCTTCTTTTAATTAAATAAATCATTTTATTTAATTAAATCCTAATGTCATCTTTTGATTAAATAAATCATTTCATTTAATTAAATCCTAAAGTCATCTCTTTTAATTAAATAAATCAACTTTATTTGATTAAATCTAATGTTCTTCATTTAATTGAATAAATCAAACTTTATTTAATTAAATTACTAATGTTCAATATTCCTCTCATTTTGATTTAAATAAATCCAAAAATCTAAATCAAATGTCATATCAACTAATTCCACCTAAGTTAATTAAATCCTAATTAACTCCTAATTCTAATCCTCAAATCATCTAGCTTTTACAATTTGCACATGTAAACCAATTTATTTGATTTATTAATACCTCTATTTTCATTCAAAAGTGGCATCTTCTTGGAATATTCCACCAATTTGAAATCTCCCTCCCAGAAGGACTTGTCCTCCAACATGGCATTTATGGCTCTTACATGTCCTTTTTCTTGAGCCAACTTGGCATTAAATCCTTTTACAACTCTTCCTCCACAAGCCATCTTTTGAATTTCAAACTCCACCTATATGCATTAACTTGCACATTGTTCAAAATGTGCTCCACCTCTCTTCAATAACATGTTGACAAGTGGCACAATGCCATTGGTTCAAGTTTAATCCCACATTCTTCCTATTTCTCATTTCTCCATCCTTCTTTCCTATAAATAGAAGACTTCTCTATTGATTTGGGATCCAAAAATTTATGCAAGTTTACTAGCTATAGATTTGAGCAAGTTCATCCATCATTTTCATCCAAGTTTTCATAGATTTCACCATCCATAGCTAGGTTATTGAAAATTTTCATCAAGGAGCACACAATCATCATCAAATATTTGCAAGGAATTGGGAAATGGATTCTTTCCACATCAAAGAAGCACCAATTCCCCCATGGGATGTTGGTTTGAGTGTTTTGGATAAGATTTCAATAGATTTCATTTGATATTCTATCTTGTTTGCTTGTTCATTGTATTTAAATGAATTTCATGGGGAATGTTTGTTATAGAATTTTTTATTGACTAATGTTTAATTGTTTGATCATCTTGGAGCAGGTCTAGAGCAAGCATTCACATTTTGGTGCTAGAAGGAGGGCCAATCTTTCAAAATTAACACATTTTTTTCAAATTTCATTATTTTTTCAAATTTTTGTGTCTTTAGGAAATGACACTGAAAAGGATAAACAACAACGCTATCAGTCCAACGTCGCTATATAGGGATGTTGCCTCTGCTCCAAAAAGTGATGTTGTAGTGATGCTATTGAGACCAGACCAGTGAAACTCCAAAGTACGATGCTGAGTGAAAATAGTGACGCAATCGTAGTCTTTGTTTCTCCACAAAGCGATGCTGACTTCTTCAAACAGTGATGCCTCCATGGATTGCAACGCTGGATTTGGGTAAAAGGTTAACTTTTAAGTTATTTTAACATGTGCTTTTTGTTTTTGATCACCTTGAACTTTTAACCTATTGTGTGGCTCTATTTTCTGTAGACTAAACAGCTTTTGTATGTTGAGGTGATCAAGAAGGGAAGGAGGAAATAAGAAGAAAGCTTCCTATGACACTATCTCATGATTGTAACAAGTGTTTTTAAACATTTTGGGAGAATTTATAATCCCTTCTTTAGGATATTGTTATCTCTAGTTTTATGAATCAAATAAATTTCGTTTGGGTTTTAAAAAGAACCAAAGGGTTAGAAAAAACATTAGGAACTTACTAGATTTGGTTTTGAGTTTAAGAATTGAACAAACAACTCCAAACATTTCATCTTGGTGCTATAAAAAGAACTCATTATTGCTTTTGAAGTCTAAAATGAACATGTGTCTTTTGTGTTTTGTAATCTTTTTTGCAAAAAAATATCATTTAAAGGGCGTATGCACTTCTCTTGCGCTTCAAGAAGATCTTGAGAATCAAAATTCTTTTGGTGACTTTAAGTTGTCTAAAATATTGCCTCCACATTTCAATTTGGGCTTTTAAAATTGAACAAAACTTGCTAGTGTGAGCTAAGTATATTGCGTGTGTTCTCTCTTTATTCACAAAAAAAAAAATTGATTGAACTATGGATGTACTTGCTCACTATTGTTCACCTTTAGAGGGGCCTTCCTAAGACCAATTCAAAGGTGAATCCACCTAGATTTTCACTCAGGATGATATACAAATGGATAAGACTAAATTGTCAAATCCTCATGGTATGTAGGCCTTAGTCGTACAGTGTCTTTTAGAATAGGGTACTATCGTAAAAAGTATAAGAGCCCCTAGTAGGATTGATTACAAAATTTAGTGGCTTGTTGGACACTTGCAAGGTTCCATGCCCTTGATCACCCTAACTAAGAACCAATTTGTATAGAGGCCAAAATTCTTACTGTTTGTTGGTGCAAGAATGGTCATTTTGAAGTCATCCCACATTTTTGTGGTTTTTAGTAGAGATGAGAAGTTTGTCATGGGAGATTCATGAGAATTGAAGCTTGGCTAACTCAAGAAGTGTGTTCCATGGAGGGGAGTCAGTGTGGTCAAGCTTCTAATCATCTGCTAAGAATAGGCACAGCTGGATTTATCCAAGTGGGAATTCAACAAATATTGTCTCTTTCTATCCTAGGGTTGTGCATCATTTTGGAATCAAAACACTTTGCTTGGATTTAAAAAAGTTGGAAAAAAAACATTCAACAAGATCATCAGAATTTCAAACCCTTTAGGAGGAGCAAATACCTTTGAAAAATCTAGGTGTTATTGCTTGTCCCTAGGGATTTCATCCTTAGAGGCTTCTAAGAATTTGGATTTATATCTCAATTTTCTCTTACTAAAGTCAACATTAGGGAACTATTCCCTTGATTTTTTTTTTATTTCCACATAATGGACTTTGTGGGATGAAAATAAATTGGGACATTAGACATTTAGTTTGAAAAACTAAGCAATAAAAGTGTTTGTGGTGAAAAAAAATCATTAAGCAAAGATTAAAAAACAATTGGACCCCACACATGTGTTTTCTCAAATAATTTCTTGAAAGATAAAAATCTGAAAACCAAAGTCCAAAGGTCTTAGTCCAAAATCTCTCAAGAAATGTCAGTCTATGCTTTACAAAGTTAGGGAAAGATTGGTCTATAACCTTTACAAACGTGCATCAAAAGACAATCCCAACTTGTACTCATTTTATTATTGCCAAAACCCAAGTCTTTTTCAAAGGTTTGATTTTTTCACATAGGAAGTATAGCATGTTCTTCAATACCGAGGTCTTGTACGAAAAATTCTCTTTAGGTTCACTTAGGATCAAAATCAACACTTTCACCCATCCTCAAACATCAAATCAAAATCATCTCACAAACAACTCTTAGAAATCTTGGAAAAATCCTCTATGATAGACTTTTGGAAAATCCTTTAAATCAAATCAAAATCATCTTGTTTGACTAAATGTGTGTGGATGCATCCTTCTTCATACACTTAGTTAAATTATCAATCCTTGTGAACAAGTTTATCTCTTGATAACATCCAACATCTTAGGGTTTGTGAGTTCATTATCCAAAATCCAAATCAAATCCAAATAAAAAAATCAAATCCAAAATAAAAAAATCCAAAAGTCCCAAAGTCTAGTATCTCCTTCAAGATTTCTTAAGAGTTCAATCTTTCACATCATCCATCTTTCATTTATCTCATCACCACTCTTTGATCCTTAATATCCTAGATTTTCTATTTTGTGCCTAAAGTTTAGATCAATCTAAGGAGTTAAAGGTTCACCTCCCACATTCCTAAAAAATGATCCTTATTTTATGGTCCACACCGGATCTCAACACAAGAAGAACATGGAAACAAACAAAGAAACATCCACTTCAAGTGACTTAAGTCAAACTGCACTTGAAATCAACCCCATCAGATCTAGCAATCCCCCACTCAACCTTCCTCAACTACCACAAGATCTTCAAGAGGGATGTTTCCAAGTGGAGGACATCACCAATAATGTCCTAGGGATGACTCAAGATGAAATCATAGAAATGGTCAAAAATCCTGAAACTCACAAAATTGTAAATTCCATGATGAGACTTAATCCATTACAATACATGCTAGAATTGGAAAAATAAGGGGCTAAAATCCATTCTAATTATGATGTAAGCACTATTGTGGAGAAACTTGCTGGGATTATGCCACCGGTCTCATTCACACCTTCATTCCAAAGCATCATTCAATCCATGATCCCACAACCAACATCATCTCATGCACCAAGTCAACCCATGGTTACCAAGGGAAGCTCATTGTTTCATGCTCTTCAAACAATTCCCCTTGTAAACAACCAAGAATTGGATGCAAACACCATCTTGGGTCAATTCGTCCCTCAAGATCCAAAAAAATGATATGCTCTGCTCCTCTTTCATGACACCAATAATCCATCCACTTTCGCTACATTCCCAACATATCCCCTTAACACACAAGTCTCTCTTCCCATGACTTCACAAGGAGAAGGTGGACTGTTTGGGAAAGGAGGAATCTTTGATCTCTCATCATCATCACTTTCTCAAGGGAGCACACCACCCATATTTCCACCATTCCCCTCTCTTCCATTGACATCCACACCAATTCTCAGTTTAGGGAAAACCCCTTTACCAATCCTCAATAAAAAAAATCAAAGAAATCTTCCAGTCATAAATCAAATCAACACTAAATTCTACGATCATGCCACTGATATTACAACACCAGGTGGCACCAATCCTAATGACACAGTCAATCACCACACCATCTATAAATGTGGTCTCCCAAGGACCTAGCATATCCATCACACCATCCACCACACAACCTCCTATCATCAATCATATGATACCCTAACAACTACCTCAAATAACTCTCATCGTGACATATCATACCATTCCAAATCCTCCACCTCCACCACCAAAACCAAACATGGAAAACCAATATATCATCACATTGCAAGCTGCCCAACAAGCCTATCAAAAGGTACTTCAACAATTTCAAAATCAACAAGACACACAAGTTGTCCAGTAAGCCACCCAATAAATGCAAACACAACAAGCACAATAGGTTGCCCAAGCCCAGGCTTTATTGCAACAAAAATAAGCTTCCCAAGCTCCCCAAGCTAGACAAGAAGTACAAGCTACAAAGGTCACATAAGCTACATAGGCTACCTAGGCTACACAAGCCGCACAAGCAACACAAGCCGCCCAAGCTCAATATCAAGCCCACCAAGCTCAAGCACAAGCACAATATCAAGCACAACAACAAGAATCTCAACAACAAGCCTATCAATAAGCTTTGCAACAATACGAATCACAACAAGAAGCAACCCAACAATAAGCATTGTTGGCACTATTGGCAAGAGACACTACACATGCTTTTTGGTGTTGTCATTGATGGAAACCCTTATCAACTAGTCGATCCACACATTGCAATTTTCTCATACTGGAAAACATATTGAAGATCAGTAGTTATTTGTTTAGTTAGAATAGGGCATCTGGTAACATCATGTTCTTTGATTCATATAAATTTTTTCTATTATTGTTTTATGTTGTGGATCTCAGGGAGTATTGTTTGATAGATAATGTGTTATCTATAAATCTTGGTGCCTCGTATCAATTTGGGTGGAAGTTAGAAGATCCAATGAACTAATTTTTTGTTCATCAGTATTTGGAGGCGGACTTGGTGAATATGGTGTGTCATGGATATTTGAGGAGTTATTGCTTAAGTATTTTTGTGTTTGAACATTTTGGTTTGGGTCCTCACTATGTTGTGGCTGGCTCTTGTGGATACACATTGAATATTATGGATGATTTGAGCTGACTGTTTGTGAATATTTTCTTATTTTGTTGAAGCCAACATGCAAGAATTGAATTCTTAGTGACAGATATATATAAGTGATCGATTATATCATTTCGGTGTGTGTTCGATATGATTTGATGTATGTGGTGAATGTCAAAAGGTCAGTAGAGCGATTATGCACAGTTTCACTTGTGCATTAAGGACTTTTTATGTGAATTGAAGCAAAACAAAGCATAAGAGTAGAATCAGTCATAAGGTCATGAATTCAATTGTTGAGCCTAATCAGAACTGTAATCAGGCATTGGTAGATGCTACTTTGTCAGTTCAAACTCTTTGGAAGTATTCCAAACTTTTGTAAGGAAATAATCCTTTCAGTTTTTAAGTAGTGAGCTCTAGGTAGTGTGCCTGAATGTAAGTGCATTCTCATAGATTATAATATTTTATTTTGGGTATACTCAAAACAATATTGTGGATTAACCGCCATTATGGTTTTTCCCCTAACAAGGTTTCCACATAAAAAATCCCTGTGTTATGGTGTTGTGGTTATTTTTCTTATGTGCATGCATTTTTTTATTTTGGTTGAATGTTATCAACACTTAAATGATTAGATTAATAAAGTTAAAAATTGCACAACACTGATTCACCCGCCCTCTCTGTGTTGCTTGATTCCAACAATAGGTATCAGAGCTCAGTTCCTCAGAAGAAGCTTAAAAGCTTGGGGAAGATCTTGGAAAGTGTTTTAATGGATTCAAGCAGTCTTCAACAACAACTTATGGTGGCCCTAGATGATCTTGATTAGGAAAAATCTGAAGTTCAGGAATTACAAGAAAAGATCATGAATGCTAAGAGATTCATTGAGTCATTGAAAGAAAAAATCAATAAGTCTAGAGAGAAGAGAAGGTAACTTTGTGATCAAATTAAGTGTGAAGACAATAAACACATTGTAGATGAATAGCTGAGTCAAACCCTAAAGGAAAAGACAAAAGAATGTGAAAAGCTTGCGAAGGATAATGTAGTTCAAAATCATGAGATGAAATCTATTATGATGAGGATGACTAAGGAAATTGAAGATAGGAAGAAAAATGAAGAGAAGTTTTCCCAATCCCTAAAAGAGAAATATGAAGAATGTAGTCAAATTACTGATGGATTCATTTAGCTGGAACTTGAGTTAGAACAATCCAAACATAATGAGGAAGAGCTTGAAAAGCACATTGTTGATCTTAGAGATGAACTTGGCGCAACAAATGAATTTGAGGAAAAGTTCAAGATTAGCTCAGCCAAGCTTGATGAACTAATTAAAATTCAGAGGACTGATGGTGACAAAGGAGGTCTTGGATATGAAGGAGAAATTTCTGGATCTAGACAAGGACAAAGGAAATTTGGACAAAGGAGGTTCAGACAAGGAAATCAGATGAACAACACTGGAAGGTATCTAGTAAGACAACCTAATGCTCAAAGGTTTAATGGTATCTCTTATGTTTGCAATAAATTTGGTCATATGGCAGCTCAATGTAGAAGTAGAATGAATTCAAATGGTCCATCATTCTCCAGTCAGTGCTTTAATTGTAACAAGTATGGTCATAAGTCAAATGAATGCAAAAATATGATGATTTTTTTTATAGGAATGTTAGATGTTATACATGCAATATATTTGGCCATAATGCTAACTAGTGAAGATCAAGAGAAAGACAGTGGAACAACTATTCTGGACAAAGAAATATGGTGTGCTACAATTGCAACAAAATTGGTTATATTGCTAGATTATACAGAAGAGGTCTGGTAAATTAGAGAAGAAACATGCAAAAGATGAAAAAGGAAAAGGGAAAGTCATTACAGATCAGATCAGGAAGCAGATGAAGAAGACATGGGTAAAGAAGAGTCCCTCTATTGCAAAAAATGAGCTAGCACCAAAATCAACTTCTGGTAATTCCTCTGGGAATTAGGTTAAGGCCTTTAGCCTAGGGGGCATTGTCAAGAAAATATTTCAAACCCCCCATAGGAAATTGACATCAGGATGTGGATGAGTTCAACGATTGTATTGATGATCTATAGATGCTATTGAACAAATTTATGTAGAATTGAATATCTGTGTAAGAGTTATCTTTTACAGTAAATGGAAATAGGGTATCCAGATGTGTTAGGGAAAAAGCATTTATTGTTTCAAAAAGGTTAGGTGTGCGTATGATAAAAGGTTATTTCTATCCTTCATTTGTCACTGCATTTTGAGAAGAAGTTTTAAGAGCTCTGAAGCAAACTTTGGTGAAATTTGGAAAGAATTCAAGCATGGGGGTGATTCAAAGTTCAAACCCTAATCCAACTAATAGGTATTTTTTGGGAAAACTTGTAAAACTATGAATTTGTGAAAATGACTACTCCATTGGTAGCTGAAGTCAAGGATAGACCCCGTCTGAAGTTTAAATGGCATCCTTTCAAGTATGTTGAGACCGAGCCCTTAGGTGCATTTTTGTCTGTTTCGTACGAAGTTTTGCACATTGAAGATATTAGGGAATACATTCATGCCAATATTGAGGAGTTAGGAAGCTCGTAGTTGCTAAATCTATATTCCAAACACATTGTTGGAGAGGATTTCTCTGTTAAGCCCGAATTCAAAACCCTAGAGGAAAAGAAATTCATGCAGATTGTGAAATTTCCCATGTTTGATGAAAACGAATGGGTCTGGTACATCTTAAGTCAAGTTCATGCTGAATTCATGTGGTTGAATCAACCCTTCAAGATTACGAAAGAGGCTATCAGTGATGTTACAGGTTTAAATTCCTTTAGTGGATTGCCGATTTTGAAGTCTGTGAAAAATCAAATAGTCACTGATGCAACTAGTTCTGTATTTGATAGAAGAGCGATGAAAATTGATAACATTATTGATGTGGGTGTGAAATTTTCCTCAATGGTCATTAGTTATAAGATATATCACTCTAGTCGAGAAATTTTTTAATCTAGTACAACCATATATGCAACCTATCAAATGGTAAGGATAATGCAGAGTATGATTTGTGTGAATTGCTTTGAAGTGAGCTTATGGAAAATCTTGGTAAGATTAAGAAAAGAAAGAAGAATTGCTTTAAATACGGTAATATGTTGCTATGTTTGTTCTTTTATTTCATGGGTGAAGTTCTGGGAGTAGGGAAGGTGCATTGGAAAAGCGATAAGCTTGTTGCTGTTCAGATTAGACATGTTATTCGACCTTGGTGATTTGCAAGCTAGGAAAATTACAATCTGGGGATACCTCAAAAACTTTTAGAATGAAATGCAAGCAAGGGAAAGAATTCCCACTTCTATTGTGGAGAAGTATAAGGATACAATTTGTTTTATGATGGATATTGATCAGTGCTTGATGGAAGCGACCAAACCTAGAACCATCTCAATTATGCCTATGGGTTATAAACTTGAGTAGAGAATCCTAGAGCTATACACACAAAATCTATTGATTAATCCTGTAGATTGACCTGAAGAAAGGTTTGGAACATATGCAGCAAAAAATATGCAAGTCCATGAGCAATTGAAGAAACCAATGATAGTGCAAAGAATGAGGAAAGAAGTGGAATTCTTCGCAGAGAGCATGGGAATACCTGCACAAGCTATAAGAGAAGCAAGAAGGAAAATAAAACAAGATGAAAGTGAAAAAGGAAAAGAGCCTGCTAAAACTGAATCTGCTAGTTCGACAACATCCTCTACTCAAACTAGATCAATACGTAGCTCAACACCCCTATCCGTTCATGCAAAGAAGTCAACCCCTACAAAAGCTCAGGTTAAGGTATCCGGTAAAACAAAGAAGGATAAGAGCACAAGAGTGTATAAAGCTATTTCAAATCATGAAGAGACAAAATATGATGAAGAAGTTAGAGAAATAAAGAATATGAGCATCCTTGTAGTAACAACAGTCAAGCCCTCTGGTGAAGAGGAAAAAGAAAAGACGATGAAGCCTGACAAACCAGGTATGTCAATAGAGGAAGTTGAAAGAGGTATAATTAAGAATGGAAATATTAATCCCCCTGTGTGAAGTGTATGGTACCTTTGATACTATTGGTCAAATATTCCTTGAGGAGGCTACAATAAAATATTTGGACAATTTCAACATGACTCTTGTTGAGATAGTGGCACAATTTCCTAAGGAATTGTATGAAATTTTGGAGATGAGGAGAGTTAATGCCATAATTGAAGAAGAGAAACTAAGAGAACGGGTTCTTGCAAATTTAAGTCTGGTAATGTCTATTGAAGAAATGAAAGCAATTCTAAAAGAAGCAAAAAGAGAGTTCAATAGAAAAACAAGAATAAACAAGCTTATGTTGGGTAAAATTGAAGAAGTAGAAATAGAATTAGAAAGCATTCTGAAGAAAATTCTATTAAAGAACAGAATTGATGTTGTTTCTGAAGAAGAGCATGTGGAAGATATCTCATCTGGTTTGGTAAATGAAGAGGATACAATTGAGGACACTTAGATTCCTCCTAATGTACATACTACAAAAGAACCTATGGAGATTGAAGCTCTAGAAATTGTGTCGGTTGAAGAAAAGGAGATATCAGTTGAAGAAATTAAAGCTCCAAATGACAAGAAAAAATGTGTGGTCGTGGAAATAGTAGTTGAAGAAAATAAGGTTGAAGTCATGGAGTTCTGGTGGAAGCAAGAGGAACTGCAGAGGTAGTGAAGAAGCTTCTAGAAGAGCAAAATGAAGAATTTGGTCTTGAGTTGGGAGATGCTCCTATTCATTTGTCTACCTTATCCCCAATTCAGAAAATGAAAGTCACATCATTTGCACAAGCTAAGGCTAGGGAAGAAATTCTAAAGTCTCAAATTGAGGATAGTGATTTATTGAATCTGGCATCTAAAATTTTGGAAAGGATCATGCCTACTTATGTTAAGGATCCATATGATTCTTCCTCGGGTGAGCTGAAGAAACTTATAAATTTGGTAAGTACTCATTTTGAGTCACTTGAGAAGTCATCTTTGGTCAAAGTTCAGAAGGAATTTGATGCTAGGAAGATTAGTAGGTTGAAAGGATTGACAATAATTGACAAATTTCTGTTAGCTACCTATGTGAAAAATGTTCAAAGTGCATTGTTAGAAGGTGGAAGGATTTATAAGTTGTGTTTTTCTTTGTCAAAACTTATTGAGGAAAATGAGAAGAAGTTTAAGGATCATGAGAAAGAGTTAGCTACTATTTTTGATGCTTTTGATCCTATAACTGTTTCTGTTGGAGAACAAGAAGGTCAAGTTATATCCTTGAAAAAATAAATAATCTAAAGTGTGATAATGACAAAGTTGTGGAAAGAGCTAGTGAAATTAGAGGGAAAATTGGTCCAAAGATGGAAACCATGTTGAATGCTTTGAAATAAGCACAAGATACTATGGCAGTTAGTGATCCAGTGAGCCTTGAAGCTGCAAAAGTGCAATCTTACTTACTCTATGGTCACATAACTATTCTAGAAAGTCTCAAGAAGTGTTGGGACATAAGCTTGAACTTGTTAAAGACAAATTTTGCAGATATCTTCAAGTTTGTGTAAGTTGTTTGAAACAAAGTTTGTACATATGAAGTTTGAAGTTTCTATTTTTTATAGGAGTCTTGTATGCGGATTCCCCATCTTTTCCATTGATGTCAAAGGGGGAGAATATAATAGTGAAAAATGTATATTCATCTAAGGGGGAGTTGTAGTTTTGAGCTGTGGATGAAGATCTTTTTGGAGTTTTGGGTGGCAGTGTATTTTTTTGGTATTGATTGGACACTTAGTCATTTTTCACTAAGTGTTGCCATCAATGCCAAAGGGGGATATTGTTGGCAAGAGACACTGCACATGTTTTCTGGTGTTTTCATTGATGGCAACCCTTATTAGCTAGTCAATTTGTGCATTGCAATTTTCTCATACTGGCAGATAGATTGAAGATCAGTAGTTATCTATTTAGTTAGAATAGAGCATCCGGTAACTTCATGTTCTTTGATTCATATGCAGATTTTCTATTGTTATTTTATGTTGTGTATCTCAGGGAGTATTATTCAATGGATAATATGTGTTATCTGTAAATATTGGTGCCTCGTATCAATTTGGGTGGAAGTTAGAAGATCCGATGAACTAATTTTTTGTTCATCAGTATTTGGAGGCCGACTTGGTGAATATGGTGTGTCACAGATATTTGAGGAGTTATTGTTTAAGTATTTTTGTGTTTGAACATTTCGGTTTGGGTCCTCACTATGTTGTCGCTAATTCTTGTGGATATGCATTGAATATTATGGATGATTTGAGTTGACTATTTGTGAATATTTTCTTATGTTGTTGAAGCCGACATGCAGTGATTGAATTCTTGGTGGCGAATATATATAAGTGATCGATTATATAATTTTGGTGTGTGTTCGATGTGAGTTGATGTATGTTGCAAATGTCAGAAGGTTATTAGAGTTATTATGCACAGTTTCACTTGTGCATTAAGGATTTTTGGTGCTAGTTGAAGCAGAATAGAGCAAAAGAGCAGAATTAGTCAGAAGGTCTTGAATTCAATTGTTGAGCCTAATTAGAAATGTAATCAGGCATTGGTAGATGCTACTTTGTTAGTTCAAACTCTTTGGAAGTATTCCAAACTTTTGTAAGGTAGTAAACCTTTCAGTTTTTGAGTAGTGAGCTCTAGTCAATGTGCTTGAATTTAAGTGCATTCTCATCTTGAAATGTTTTCTTTTGATTATACTCATAACAATATTGTGGATTAACCTCCACTGTGGTTTTTCCCTTAACAGGGTTTCCACGTAAAAAAATCCCTATGTTATGGTGTTGTGGTTATTTGTCTTATGTGCATGAATTTTTATTTTGGTTGAATGCTATTAACACTTTAATGATCATATTAATAAAGTTAAAAATTTCAAAAAATTGATTCATGCCCCACTCTCAGTGTTGCTTGATTCCAATAGGTACAACAACCATAAGCCCAACAACAAGCATTGTTGGCACAACAACAACAAGACCAAGAACAAGTGTTGTTGGCACAACAACAATTGAAAGCATACCAACAAGCATTGTTGGTGCAACAAAACTTGCAACCACCTCCCTCAAACACGCAGAACAATCCACCCATCACTCCAACAATTACACCACCTCAAAACACTTTCATCCCACCACCCAATTTGCAAGATGATGTGTCTACACAGTTCAAATTTCTCTTGCAACAAGTGCTAGACCTCCAATTAGGGAAGATGACAAAAACACCAAAGAACTCGTGCCCTTGTCCATTTGACAGAAACCTTGTTATGGTTCCATTCCCAAAAGGGTTTGAGATACCTAAATTTGACAAATATCATGGGATAGGTAACCCTGAAGATCACATCAGGGTATTCCAGGTACATTGTTTGGAAGTTTCATACGACAACACTTATATAATGAGACTATTCCCTCAAAGTTTGGCTAACCTAGCAATGGAATGGTTCTCTCGTCTTCCCCATGGAATAAAAAAGTTCCAAGAAATTATGGATGCATTCATACAAAACTACGCATTCAACATAGGCATGGATGCAAGTTTAGAATAAATATCTACTCTCAAACAAGCTAAGGGGAAAACATTCACATCCTTCTTACAATGATGGTGATCCACAACCAATAGGAGCAAGTGGACTATGCTCTAAGAACAACAAATCTGCACTATCATCGCTAATCTTGAAGGAACCTTGTCCTTCCTTTTGAAAAATGTAATGCATCACCACATATGACCAGTTGATCCCTAAGGTGCTCAACATCGAAAGGGCCCTTATCAAATAAGGGGGAACACCCACTTATCAAGACAACCACCCATCAACCAGTTCTAACGAAAAACCTCGCACATGGGAAAAGAACAAGAATGTCACTAATGATGGTGTCATTGATGCCAAATTTGTCATGAATGACCCAAGGAAAAACACAATCATATAAAAAACCGCAAGGAAATCATCAAAACAACAAACAAGCCAGAAAATTGTTGCAACAATCCAACAACCAAAAAGTCAATAACTTGAACAATTAAGGGGGACCATCCCCAAGGAATTATCCCCCTAGACGGACATACATTCCACTCAGGGAACCAATTGAGTCCATCATGCAATGGCTAGTCTAGGAAAATCTTATCAAGATCTTCATCTATGACAATGATCAAGATCCTCAAGTCAAACCACCATGGTATGACAAGAAACAACTCTGTGATTTTCAAAAGCTAAAGGGACACACAAAAACAAGTTGCGTGAGACTAAAAAAATTTATCCGAGACCTTATTGATGACAAGATCATAAATGTTGAACAACTTGTAGGGAATCAAGATCTAAAGATATACACGAATCCAATGCCAAATCACAATAAGGGGAACAACAATGGTAAAAAAAAAGTATAATAATGTGTATAATGTGTATGACTATGTGATTGCATCCTTAGATTTTGTTACACCCTTAGATGAATTGGTTAGTGTCGTCAAGATCAAAGGATCATGGGCTAAATGTGGAGTCACCACACATGGTGGAAAATTTACCATTCTGAGACCATCCTAAGAACCCAAAGTATCTGCTACCAATTGAAAGACAATCCCCAATGGCTATAATATCTTAAACCAGCTGAAAAGAACCCCTACTCAGATCTCCATCATGGAGTTGCTAAAAATCTTGCCCGAACATAGTTAAATCTTAGAAGAAGCATTGGACACATCTTCCATCCCAACATATCTTGACACAGACCAGTTCTAGGCTTCGGTCAGACACATTACCACTCTGCATCTCCTAACATTTTTTGACTAGGACTTCCCAATGCAACCATCTCATAATTGCGCACTCCATATCGAAGTCCTAGTCCATAAGAAGAAAGTTAAAAGAGTCTTGGTGGATGGAGGTGCAGGATTGAACATCTGTACTTTCAAGCTAATAAAAAGTTTGGGATTCTTTGAAGATGTTATTGAAAAAGGTAAAGGTATTACAATCAGGGCATATGATGATCAGGAATGAGTGTCTCAAGGCACTATTCAACTCCCTATTCAAGTAGGGCCAACTATCATGGAAACCACATGCCAAGACCTAGATCTTGAGTTACCTTACAATATCCTTTTGGGGCACCCATAGATTCATGATATGCAAATTGTCGCATCCACCTTCCATCAATGTGACAAGTTTCCTTATCAGAATCAAGAGATCACAATCCAAGGTGATCCCGAGCCGTTTTATTATTGCAATAATCTAGAAGCCAAGTACTACAAAATCCCTCAGGTCCCAAAGAATGATGAAGGCCCTATGACTCCATATATAGACACATCTACTTTAGCCTCCACTTTTGAGACAAAGACACCCACCATTCTTGACATCTTTGATAACAAATTCATTTTCCAAGACAATGGGTGTGGGGATTACAAAATGAAGAAGAGTTCCTTTGTAATAGGAGAGTTACCTCAATCTCCTAGATCTCATGGGAAACTGTATCCAAATAACACTTCAACCCAAAATTTTAAAGCAAATTCTTCCAGATTCAGATGTTGGGGGGACCTAAGTCAGGAAGTGGTGGATGAAAAGGACATATCAAGTTTGTTGTACCAAGATAAAAGGCCTATGTTTGATCTTCCCATGGATTATAATAGCAAAGGACTACAAATAATGCAAGGATGGGGCTATAACAAAAACAAGAAACTCAGAAAAAATGACAATGGTCTTCTAGAACCTATCATTCTTGAGAAGCATATAAGGAATCTTGGCCTTGGATGTACCCCTTTGAAGGTAACCATACTTGGCAAAGTTGGCCTGGTTAAAAAAATCAAAGCTCCCCTTCAGTTACCAGTATCCACAGGTTTTCCCTTAGATAAATTTACCTTTGACATAACCGATGTGTGTGATGAAGATCCCATAACTAACCTACCCATGCTATTTGAGGATTCCTCTCTTCTCATTATCAATACCCTATCTTTTAAGTCAGACAACCAAACCCATGAAACTTAGTCTATCCCCAACTCATCAATTATGACCAACGAAGACCACCAATTCTGGATACATTAAAAAATGATGAGGCTCTCTTGGAATTCAAGGGATTATGGGATACTATACCATGTGGAGATCACACAAATAGGTTCGACATTGAACTAGACACACATGCCTATTATGGGGAAATGATTGAATCCCTCAGTCACAAAAGTGAAAATTTATGAATAATATCTACGTCTTTGAGTGAAAACCACACTATGGCACTGTCTAACCTAAAAATAGTAAAAAAAAAAAAGGGTGCATCCAATGGTGAAAACCTCTCCGAGACACTAGAGGATGAGGGATTCAATCTTCCCCCTAGTATTATTCATCAGGAGAAGTCAACAATCTTAGCAGAGAAGTGCAATCCGGTAAACTTGGGAATAGAAGAAACACCGTGCATAACCTTCTATGCAGAATCACTTTTGACAGAAGAACAAGAAATTCTAGCTGTGTTCCTAAGGGAAAGAAAGGTAAACTTTGCATGGACCTATGCTGACATGCCTAGTCTTGATCCAAAAGTTGTGGTTCATCATCTAGCTATATATCCAGAGGCAAAGCCAGTGAGAAAAAAGCTAAGGAAATGCATCCCCAAATAGAATTATTGGTCAAATTGGAATTAAAGAAGCTTCTTGATGTTGGCTTCATACGACCAATTGATTATCCAGAGTGGGTTTCAAATCTTGTACCTATTTCAAAATGCACTAGGGGAATTCAGATTTGTACTAACTTCAGGGATCTAAACAAGGAATTCCCTAAAGATGACTTCCCTCTTCCCAATATTGACATGATTGAGGATCAAACAATAGGGCATGAAATTCTATCACTAATGGACAGATTCTTAGGGTACAATAAAATCATGATAGCCAAGAATGACCAACACAAGACAACAACCATTTGTCCATGGCGGACATATTGTTGGAACATGATGCCATTTGGGTTGAAGAATGCTAGAGCAACCTACCAAAGAGCTATGAAATTGATCTTTCACAACATAATTCACAAAACTGTGGAAGATTATGTGGATGACATATTGGCCAAATCAAAGAAACGTCTAGATCACATAGCGGTATTAAGCTCCATCTTCGACAAGCTAGAAGAATACAAGGCCAGACTCAATCCAAAGAAGTGTGTCTTTGGGGTAAAATTAGGCAAGTTACTAGCATACATTGTATCTATGAGATGAATTGAGATAGACCCCACCAAATTCAAAGTATTTCTAGAGATGGAGGCACCAAAAACTTTGAAGCAGTTAAGGGGTTTGAGGGAAGACTCCAATCCATCTGACAGTTTATAGCACAATTAGTAGATAGAGCTATCCCATATTCTCATCTACTCCACAAGTGGGTAGCATACAAATGGGACAAGAAATGTGGTTAGGCATTTAATAAAATAAAGGAGTACTTGCTCACACCACTAGTTCTTATGCCACCAATTCTAGGAAAGCCCTTGATTCTATATATATCAACAACATCAACAACCCTTGGTGCTCTCTTAGCACAACATGATGAAAATGGGAGAGAGAGAGCTATTTACTACATCAGTAGAACCATGGTAGGACATGAACTGAATTATACATCCATTGAAAAATCTTGCTTAGCAGTCATGTTTTTTGCACAAAAATTTAGACATTATATGCTAGCACATCAGATAAAACTCATTGCCAAGATAGATCTTCTCAAGTATCTATTTTCCAAAGCAACACTCATAGGGCGAACAACTAAATGGATCATGATCCTGACAAAACATGAGATTGAGTATGTAGAAAAAAAGGCCATTAAGGGACAAGTGATTGCAAACCACCTAGCAGAGGCACCAATATATTTGGAAAACCCACTAATATCAGAGTTCCTTGATGAGTCAATCTTTAACATAAGTGTGACAGATCACTGGAAAATGTATTTTGATGGATCCTATACACAACATGGGTCAAGAGATGGAGTTTTCTTCATTATGCCACAAGGGGATTGCATACCTAAATCATATAAGCTATCTTTTCCTTGCACAAAAAACATTGTAGAATATGAGGCCCTTGTCATAGGACTCAAAATAACAGTGCAATGATAGATTATGGAACTCAAAGTCTATGGAGACTTGTAGCTTATCATCAACCAAGTCAATGAAGAATATCAAACAGAGGATGAAAAATTGACTCCATACAACAAACTGGTGGAAATCCTCAAAGAGTTCTTCATTGACATCATGTTTGAGAAAGTACCAAGAGAAAATAATAGAGCAATAGATGTTATGGAAACAATTGGATCGCTACTGGATATTCCATGCAACGTCCCTAAGCGAGAATTCCTTGTAGAGCAACTTCTCATACCAGCATTTGAGGTAGCAGAGTCTAAATTCATGTGTGAAATAATTAGTCCTGGTGATCCCTAGTATCATGATATATACATCTACTTGAGAATAGGAGTCCTCCTCATTGATATAACCTTGACCCTTAAAAGAAAATTTGTCAAGAAGTCATCTCGCTTTGTTATCTTAGGAGACACACTATATCATAGGAGTATTGAAGGAACCCTTTTACGATGCCTAAACACTGAGGAACTTTCACTACTTTAACTGAGGTACACAATTGCATTTTTGGGTCACATTCGAGTGGTATGACCTTGGCTAAGAAATTGCTAAGTACTAGGTACTATTGGCCTACAATGGAGAAGGAAGCTCACGACTATGTCCAAATATGTGCGCAGTGTCAACAACATGGAGATCTCATCCATGCACCAAATAAGGAGCTCCATCCAATAGTTACACCTTGGCCCTTTTCATAGTGGGGGCTCGATCTCATTGGGAAAATCACCCCACCTCATCTAGTGGACATAAGTTCATCATCACTACCACTAAGTACTTCATGAAGTGGGTAGAGGCCACTCCCATGACCTATATTATAGGAAAGAATATTTCCAAGTTCATCCTAAATTACCTAATTTGTTGCTATGGTGTCCCTCAGGCCATTATATCAAATAATGGGACACCTTTCAAAAATTAGGATTTTTGAGACCTATGCCAAAAGTGTAATATCCAACATCACTTTTCCACTCCATACTATCCCCAAGGAAACAACCAAGCTAAGGCTACAAATAAGACCATTTTGAAAATCCTAAAGAATACAATCAATGACACTGGCTATGACTGGAACTTGCAGTTAAATCCCACCCTATGGGCCTACCAAACAAGTATCTACATGCCTACAGGTGCAACTCCATTCTCCATGGTCTACAGATCAGAAGCCATCCTTCCTATTGATATCGAGCTCCCATGTTTAAGAATATCATTGTAGAATATCATTACAAATGAAGAATAGAGGATGTCATGATTGAATGAGCTAGAAATATTGGATGAGTCATGCATGGATTCCTTGAATCACCTACAAGTCTATCAAAACTGTCTCAAAAGAAGCTACAAAAAAAAGATAAGGAGTTAGACCTTTCAAGTTAGAGAACTCGTATTGAAGGAGAATAAAAAAAATGTACCAAATCCAAATAGCAAGGGAAAGTTTTAACCCAATTGGCTGGGACCATTCATCATCATAGCAAGCTACGAATCAAGAGCATATCAGTTGTCTACACCCGAAGGTGAACCTCTACATGAGCCTATCAATAGCTCCCATCTAAAAAAAATTTATGCCTAATCTTTCAAGGTGTAAATCCAAAATCCAAAAAAATATAAAAAATATAAAAAATCCAAAAAAAAAATAGAAAAAGGATTGAAAATAGTAAACAAAAACATCATCCTCTAGTGAAAACCACTTTGGTGGTGCTTTGGGAAAGTACCTTGGTGGAAACCTAGAAAATAGGCGCCTTGTGTAAATAAGCACTTTCCATCCACAATAATCTCTACAGCTTTTTCGACATCATTCATCCATCACACTTCCATATCTCCACCCATTACCCATCTGTGTTTGTATCATAGCTTGATCTTGTGTTCGTATCATGATCCCTCCTAGAACTACTCAACCCATTCTTAAGGCCAGTTTGTCTTTCCTACATTAGAGTAGTCTATTGCATCATGTTGGGGGCATGTTCTTATACTTACATTGGATCGGATTCCTGTATATTCTTGAAGTCTTTCTTAAAATAAGAAAATCCAAAAACATTCAAAACATATCAGAAAAAAACCAAAAATAATTCAAAAATTAGAAAAATTAAAAAATGGAGTCATCTTGTCGAACTATGGGTCTCTAAACTAAGAATGTAGGCAAGGTTGATCTTTTATCATCCCTCGAGACATGTAGGTTAGTCCTTTAGGAGTCTGTCATAATAAATTCGAAATCCATTTGTTCATTTATCATCAATAAATGAGTCTATGTCATTCGAACTACGTGGTCTCTGCATGTATAATGTAGGCAAGGCTAATCTTTGATCAACCCTCGAGGCCCCTAGGATAGGTCTATAGGTTAGTCACTTGGTCAAAATTTCAAAAAAACCAAAAACATCAAAAAATTTGAAAATAAAAAAACAATTGTAAAATGTCTTGAAAATACAAAAAACAACCTCAAAACATTTCAAAAATACCAAAAATAACCTCAAAACATTTAAAATTTACCAAAAACATCAAAATATTTGAAAAAATCCATCTTTCCCATCTTTCTTTCACCCGCAATAAGCATCCACTCATAATAAATCATCGTCATCCTCAAAGCTTTGGTGAAATAATCAGAAACAAGTCTAGCAGTTTAAAAGTGAAAACTCAAATGTCAAGGTCTCAAGTCTAGGTCAGTAGGTAAACAGGTTGGTTAACTCTTGGTATTAATAACCTATCATCTAGTCAATCATAAATCATTTGATAACGTCATGTCCTAGGATACATCCTTCCTACAATGGACATCAACATTAGGCATCACCATAGTTTAGTCTTGGCTAGCGGTATGAAGAATATTAGCTTGTTTGTTTACTTTGTCTTTGTCTTTTGACTTATCTTATTGTACTCATTCCAATGACCTCTCAATGATGTCCAAACAAAGGGATTTAGAGAGAAAGGAATGAAGCAAGAATCATTATCTTTTGTCTGTTGTACTTCTTGGATATTCTTGTAATATAACCTTGGTCATGCTTACTTTGTTTGGTTTGTAGGGAGGGTGTTTTAGGTGTCTTGTTGACTACATAGGAAGGCTTGATTTTCTCTGTTTTGGTCTGAGATATTTGAAATATTTGAACTGCATTTTAAATAAGGTTTTGTATTCTAGGTGTGAATAGGGATACCCCTATTTGATTGTCGAGTCAAATTCCATCACATTGGACACTATGCCATCCTAGTTCTTTATACCTTGATGCATCGTTCCTATGTGTGTTATCAAACATAAAGTAAGTAAGCCCTTTTAAAATCCCAATTTATGATAAGCAATACATCATCATCATTCATCCTCATCTGTAATAGAGTCTCATACATCATGGATTTATTGGATCCTCTTGTCATCATTTCATTTCTTCTTTCTTCTCTCTATGCTAACATGGTACCATGATAGTTAATCAAACATCACCAATGCATCCATCTTGCATCCACAAACCATCAGCATGCTACATATCATTCATATCACATATAATAGAAAACATTGATCATTTCACATGCATGGCATTTCCATCATTTGCATCAGAACATAGATTGGTTATGCTAAGTATATCTCATAAACCTGCATCCATTGCATAATCATATAGGAATCATCATATCATACATGAAAAAGATACTGAAAAAGAAAAAGAGCATGTCATAACATCCCATACATCTCATAATACATTAGGGGAATAACATAGATCTGTTAGTCTAAGCATATTACAAAATCATTTACATATCATAAAAATTTGCACGCATACATCCATACAACATCATCATAAAAGTGCATAAAAATAATATAGAGAGGAGATGCATCCATAACATTCATGAACATATACATAATCATACATCACATCATATCATATAGAATCACATCACATAGAGAATATCAGAGTGCATCCATCCATAAAGCATAAATAAAGTAAACACATTGCATCATAAATTGATCATATCATATATATTGAATAATGTCACCATCATGGTACAAATCATACTCATTTGTATGTGTATATGTCTAAAAATGGTCATGATTAAGCTTGTTAATTAATTAAATATGATTTATTTAATTAATTCCTCTAATGTCATCTACATATAAATAAATTTAATTATTTATTTATATCGTTCATTTTTCTATTTCTTCTACCTTAAATTAAATAAATAATTTTATTTAATTACTAACATTTCTACCCTCCGCTTAATTAAATTAAATAAATTTGTATAATTTATTTATATTTAATTATCATTTTATTCTAAAGTTTAAATATTTTGAATATTTAAATAATGGAATATTCTCCATCCCATTTTCGAATTTTAAAATATTAAATATGTTATTTAATATTTTCCACCTCACTCTAATTTCATTTTTAAACATAATTAAATATGAGTTATTTAATTATGTGGGTTTCCATTTCCATCTTCACTCCTAATTAAATAAATTTAATTTATTTAATTCATTATTAACTCACCTTCCCAAAATTCTAACTCATGTTAACTCGCCCTTCTAAATTCGTATCTTATCCTTCAAAATGGAATTTTCCCTTCGAACTCAATAAAGAGAAAGGAAACCTTCCATTCTTCTGTCCACTTTCGAAAATCTCTCGCCGTCCATTCGAAACAAGCTTAATCTAGACCGTCAATCGATTCAACCAATCAAACTTGTTTGAAAACTCTATAAAAGCACGTGCAAATCCAAGCCTTGGTTAATCATCCACCTACATTCTGCATAATCACCCATGTTCATACGCCTGCACTTACATATGCATACTCACATTCATGCAATCAGCTTTATGCACTCATATCATTTTCAGCATCACATTCCCATTTTCATGTTAGCATAGATGTTGCATATTATGCATTCTAAATCTCATTCTTCATGCTGTCATTTTGTTGAGCTCTATCTGCTGATCTGAGAGCCATTTCAAAGCAACAAAACGGTGAAGATAGAGGAGGATAAAACAATTTCGAAAGGCTATTGTTACGGTGAATCATACGGAGCTGGAAAAGCATTGGGATCAATCAGTGCCCTTGAAGATTCCTACAGCACCTCTGATGTCTGTTATAGCGCACTTTTGAAAAAGACTGCAAATTGTAATTTGTAATTTAATTTGACTGAATCCGACGCAACCGCGGACAGTAATAACTTTAAAAGAATGAAGCAATCCTAAGGTAGTCACATAATTCAAAATCAACCAATCCTAGGATAGTCACTTCACTTTTATTTTGGGGCTAAAAAGAACTCCATGTTTTTGTGAAGCAATATCTTCACCTAGCATAGAAAACTATTTATTTGGGCTTAAAAATGAACTCTTGCTTGCTTTGATTTAAACGGTGATAGGCCTATGCTCTCCCCTTAACTGGGTGATCAAAATGCCAAACTCATCTATTCTATTTTATGCATTTTTAAGCTTTGATAAAACCTTTTAGAGAGCCTGCTCTTGTTGGAAAAAGTAATCACCCAAGAGGAACGACTCAAGTGGGTTCAAGCCAAAGCTAGGCTATTCCGCCCCACTATAAAATTTAAAGCGAATTTGGGGAAACCCTCTTTTTCCAGTAGTGTGCAAGATAACCATCCCCAAAGCCTTTGTTCTAATGGTTGGGAGGTCTCCTGAGGGAGTTTATTATTGCCGCACCGAACGGAAATCCTTACTACGAACCTAGTGTAGTGGCCAGCTGAATCAGTTGCCAAACATTCTGATAATCACAATGCAAGGGGAGGGAAGAATCTGCCCCCAAGATACTCACCATATAACTGCCAAGGACTGTTTGCTCAGGGGATCCGGTATCCACTTCCGTAACTTTGAGTACGCGCCTGGAAAAGACAAAAACATGGGCGCCCCTTCGGGGGTGACACGGCTGTGTGAGTCGACGCAATTCTAAGATGTGGGCTGTTGATTACTAGAATGACCTACTTGAGCACTTAAGAGTGAGTCTGTCTAAACTGTCTTTCATGTGAAAAACCTGTGAAAACATTTGATGAAAAACATTTCTTGATCAAACACTTGATGTTAGTATAGGTCTTTAAGAACAACTATTTTCAAAAATGTTTGTTATGTCTTCCATTACATTAATTTAGATAAAGAGATCATCCAAAAGGAACATGAAGGACAACAACTAAAAGCCACTTAAGAGTTTTCCATATTAGGTCCTATCTATTTCATCCTAATCAATCAAGTCATCCAATCTAATCATTCCACATCATCACCATCGCCACTTGTCAAAATGGTCATAATCATAAACAAGCCCAATCCTAATCATAAGCCCAAAATCATAACCCAAGGGGGCTATCCCTCTAGGCCAAATCATGAGACAAAACCTAAGCCCGAGATCATCATTCAAGGAGTCCCTTTCTCTAGTTCAAATCATGAAACAAAACCAAAACATAAAATCAGACTTCGAGGGGCTTCTCCTACCACCTCTAATGATGACATGAACTATGTTGCATACTTGGAGGAACAAATCGATGTACAAGAGCTTACACACATGTGTGACACCATGCCCACATTCGAACACAAAGCCCTAGCATCCCAACTTCAAAACCTTCTTCAAACACTTCACCAAATACCCAAACCCCTAGACCACCAAACCATACAAAGCCTCCAAACCCTCTTCCAAAATTTTCAACAAATCAAATCACCTCAAATCCAACACCTCCTAGCTCAAGCCAATCATTTCATTGATACTTGTCAAATTCAACAACCACAACATCATCCCCTATCCATTCATTATCAACCAATTCCACCTCAACCTAATGTGTCATCCCCTTCCACCTCATACCAATCTAATCCATTCACTTCTTTGCATGTCAATGCCACATCAACACATCCACCCTTATCACTGCAAGAACATAGGAGCCCAAGTCCACCTTGGCAGAAAAATCAAGAGTCTTTCAATTCTCATGTTCCATTTGACAAGGGGAACACTAATCTAGTTCATGCACCCTCTAAGTATATCATACCACTATCCAATCAAAAACCTATCCTAAAGCCACCATGTCCTAGTCCTAATCCAATGGTCCCTACACTCTCCAACCCATTAACCCCTTCATTACCCTTACCATCCTCTAATCCACTTGCCAATACATCAACTCCATGGTACAAATTTTTCAAAAGTAAACCCATGAAATTGCCTAAATCCACCCCTAAACCTCCTAAGGATGTGACCCAAGGGCTACAAGCAAGGAATCAATTGTCGCCATGTCATTCAACACATATACTTGAACATACAAACGAGTCCTCAAATTCCATGCCAAGTCCTTCAAGTCAACCGTGTCATCCACAACCCCTTGAGCCAATTCAAGAGTCTTTTGTCGTAAGTCCAAGTCACCATCTTTCATGATCCTATGTTGTTGATCATCAAAAACATGTCAAGTCTCTCCATGAGAAATTCCCTTCCACTTCCATTCAAGAAACCCAAGAGTTATATCAAGAGTCTACTCCCAAGCATGTGGAAACAACAAGCCCTAGTCTTAATCAAGATCAAACCATTTTCATCTAACCTATCCATAATCTATATCATTTTTATGATCAAGATGATATCCATAATGATGAAGAGCCTATCCATGAGCAACTTGATCCTATACCCATCCATGAGAAAGATATTCCAAATTCACCTCCACCTAGTCCTATCCATGATCTATCAACATCCACTTCCCTTGATGAGACACATGCCTCCCAAGCCAACATAGAAGATCAAACAAACACCTTGGATCTAAGTGAACACAATTCTAATCAAGATCCTAATGATCCTTCATCACCCACTATCGACCCCATTGCAATTCCTCCATCATATCCTATTGGTCTTTCCACCATCATTCATGAATGTTCCTCCTTAGAACAACAACAACCATTATCTTCCCTTGCTTCATTTTCTCCGTCTAGTAAGGAACTTGTGTCTAGTGTTCCACCTAAACCTAGTCCCATTATCCATTGCACACTCCAAAACATGAACCACCAAGGTAAAGTTCTAAACCTTCATGAACGAGATGTTTTGGAGCCCATCCATGTCAAAGTCCCTCCATGCTCTTATGACCTTGGACATACACCCCAAGGACAACAACCTAAAGATGTTGGTACTTCCTCCATCCATCCTAAGTCCACCTCTTTCCATCATAGAGCCTATCATATCCCTAAAACATATGTTGCCATCCCCCCTCCATCATCCTACAAATGTCAAAAGTATGTGACCATACACCTTCCACCATCAAATCTACCACCATTACTTCCAACTCCTAATATTCCTCCATCTAATCTACCTCCACTTCTCCCAACACCTAATATCTCCATTATCCAATCCCCTTATCCCTCCACCCATAAATCCTCTAAACATCTTAATCATGACCAATCAATGCACACATTGTATAAACATGAAGCTTCCACCCATTCCACCCATGGGATTCAAAAGCAAGAATTTAAATGCCTCTACCTATAAATTAAAACATCCTAAGGGTTCTCATGCCTTAGGACATCAATACAAAAATTCAAAGCAAAATACATCTAAAAAGCTATATAAGCCCATACCTCCAAAAGTAAAGGCCAAAACTAAATTGGTTTGGGTACCTAAGAAAATTGAAAGCAAGTCAAACGAGGCATCTACATCACAAAAATCCCAACCATCCACTTCCATCCTACATTCTCATTCCATTCAAAAGTCTCAAATTCCTAAAACCCACAAGCAAACTAAAAATCATAAAAATACTAAGTCTATGTGGGTACCAAAAGTACTTCACCCTCCACCTCCTAAGAAAACATATCCATTGCTTCCTACACCCTATCCACATCAAAAGATTCAACGTTTATCACAATGTGTGTAACCATTGGTCATGGTTCCCTTCCATTTCACAACAATTCCACATACCTCCACCTCCCCATCCTTCACGCACTATCCTACATATCTTCCCAATCACCTTCCTATGGTCCATGCTTTTGCATAAACCTTTCATCCATCCTTTTGCACAAGTCCTATTCAATCTACATCATCATCCACTATTCCCCATCCATTTTTGTATAAAACTTTCATAATCCATCATCTACCTACTCCATCTCACACTCATGCAATTCCTTACCAACATCTATGAGCATAATGACACTTGACATGGTCCATGCAATGACATCCATCCCTAGCAGGACTATCAAATTTCATGCAACTAGACACTTGAGTCCCTCCTATCCATATTCCCCTTCTATCCAAAAGTCAAAAAGTCAAAAAAAAAGAAAAAAAAAAAAGTAAAGAGAAATCCCTTCGTCCAACGGTAAAAACCTGGTAAACAGGCACCCTGGATAAGTACCATGATGAAAACCTAGCAAATAGGCGTCATGTGTAGTTTTATCTTCTATGTCACTTACACTTGGGGGCACAATGTCTTATCTATCCAACCTATCATTTTCATGTCATATCATTTCCATCCTACCTACCATCTTTAGCCATCATACATACCTATCATATTGAGTCCATTCATCTACCCTTATCCTTTTGATCTTGATGAAGATATATGAGAAAATGTTGAAACATGTCTTGGGTATCTCTTGATATACCTCATCCTTCCAAACAAGCCTATCATTATCCTATTGCCATAAGCTTTGTCATGAAAAATCCTAAGTCTTGTACCTAGAATGGGGCATGTTATTCCTACGCAACATAGTCTTTGGAAATCATATCCTTGCTCTCTTATGATGCATACATCCATTCCATTCACTATGACCTATCCTTTCCATCCATCCATATATCATGAGCATTTTATCCCTTATCCCATGACCCACCCTTTCATCCATCAATCCCATCTATCTCCTTGCACCTAGACTTGGTTTTCCCCCTGTCATTGGTCTCTAGCACAAAGGCTACTCAAATTTTCATCCTTTGACACATCAAAACATTTCAAAGTCCAAGTCCAAAAAAAAAAAATCAAAATTCATTCCAAAAAAAAAAAAAAATCAAAAAAAAACATCAAAAATCCAAGATCCAAATAAAGGAAATATAAAAATCCAAAAAAAATTAGAAAACATCTTGCTATCATCATTTTCCTCGAGCGATAACATCTTATCATGGCTTGATTATTATTCACTTCAACAAGTTGTGTCGATACCTAGGGAAAACGTGGGGCATATTGGGGGCAATCAACTTTCAAATGGTAAGACAATGACATCGAAGCCAATCACGTAAAACAAAACAACCAACTCAAACCAAAACAACCAACCATTGATCCATATCACAGTAGCTTTCAGTTGCGTACCTTATCATGACTCATATCTGGATGATCTCTAAATATGAATTAATGTTTGGAATCACAGTAGTCCATTTTTGAATAATGGTTGTTT
This sequence comes from Sequoia sempervirens, assembly GCA_007258455.2. NCBI lineage: Eukaryota > Viridiplantae > Streptophyta > Pinopsida > Cupressales > Cupressaceae > Sequoia > Sequoia sempervirens. The sequence continues at coordinate 380,457,671 of VDFB02086081.1, read as the reverse complement.
AATTTTCGATATCATTTCTCTGGAGCACACTCGATGATGTACTAAAATAGAGTGGCGAGGAAAGAGGATGATTTTTTCTTTGTCTATTGTCTGGAGGTTAATCATTTATCTGTTGCAAATATGTCATGAGACGTGATGATTTATCATTGATGACAGTTCCAAATTTGCATCAAATAGTGGTTAGTCTTTGTCTGTTTATGCAAGAAATGCTCAGGTCATCTCGGTTCAATTATACCTAGATGCTTGTGTTCACTTGCTATATCAAAAATCATGAAAGTTGTACTCAGGTCATCATTGGTGCTAATTTCCCCTCTGATGCTTGTACATACCTCCAACATTTTAAAACGCTCTATGATGATTCCAGAAAATATACCAACAAGCTCAACAAAATGGTCAGTTTCATTTAGTTGCATTTCATTTTAGATCATTTATACATACCTGCATAGTGGATTTGCACCCGAGTTTTGAAAGGATAATAATCACATCAATGGATGTCATGTCTCTTTGGACTGCTTGTGGAGGACATTTGAACATTTGTTTCATCATCACCTTTCACCTGCATTATCATTTATCATTTATCATTCATTTGCATATCATTTAGTTTCTCTATCATCTTCATCTCATTAACACTTTATCATTTTCATATTCATTTCATGTTCCTTTTATACATTCACTATTATTTCATTCATTATCATTTTCGTTATCATACCTTACCATGCAGTTCATTTCATATCACTTATCATTTTCATACATGCCATTATCATTGCATTTCATTTTATCATTTCACTTAATCATCATTATAGAACATTTACATTCATATCGTATCATTAATCATCCTATCATTTTCCATATCTTTTCATTTTGCAAATTCATTTTTCATCCTTTATCATCTTACATTTGAACATTCAAAAAACAAATATTCCATATATACATTTTCATATCATTTTCATAAGTCATCCACCTGCATGACATCATTAGTCTACATCATCAGTCATCATCATCATCATAAAAACATCATATCGAATCATCCTGCAAATCATGGTAGTCATCAAATCATTCAAATTCATATCAAAATCCATAACACAGAAAAAAAAATGCATATCACATCATAAATGCACATCACATCATCACAAATCATCGCCGCTGCATATCATTACTCATAAAAAATAATACAAATGTCCAATGTCCAATGAAGCTAAAAATTCCAAAGAGATACATGAGATATGACCAAAATAACATACATGCTCCAAACATAATAGACATCGAGATGTGTGAATGAATCAATAATGATACATCAAAAATATCAGAGCCCCCTGATAGGGTTGGCCTCTGTGATGGAAGTCTTATCTCCTGCCCCAAGATCTCTGTGTGGTCCTGACACACCTCGATTTTGAAAAACTCAATCAAAATCTCTCTATCTATCAATGCCTCACAGCATGCAATCGCAACCCATACCAAAGTGACCAATATCAGTGACTCATCTCAAGTGACCCATATCAATGGCCCATATCAGTAACCCATATCAAGTGAACTATATCAGTGACCGATATCAGTGACTCATACTAGTGCATCATATCACAGACCCATATCACCCAATCAATCCTATCAGGCAAACCAATACACAAATTTATCTAGCTCGATACCATATCAATCTGATCTACCATCAATCACTATTTATTTTCTATCGCAGAAAGCAAATTTATCAAAAAGGAAATCATTCATCTACAATTTATTTTCTATCGCAGAAAACAAATCTATCAAACACTTTATCAGTCATTTACTCTTTGTTTTTCTCTTTTCGGGAAGCAAAGTTATCAGTTCATCATCATTTTACCATTTCCATCAAAAGGGGCATCATATCAACAGGGGCATCTTTTTCATAATTTATCGGGAGCTAAATCACTATCTCTTCTGTAGAATATCATTATCCAATCTTCTTTATCACATTTTCAGACTTCATATCATTCGTGATTTACCTCCCGAGGGGGCATCATCAGCAGCAACATCGAAAGCATATCAGGGGAAAAATCTTATTTTCTTTGAAGCAATGTGTTTTACACATCGCTTCAAAGAGGGGCAAAATGTATATGTCTAAAAATGGTCATGATTAAGCTTGTTAATTAATTAAATATGATTTATTTAATTAATTCCTCTAATGTCATCTACATATAAATAGATTTAATTATTTATTTATATCGTTCATTTTTCTATTTCTTCTACCTAAAATTAAATAAATAATGTTATTTAATTACTAACATTTCTACCCTCCGCTTAATTAAATTAAATAAATTTGTATAATTTATTTATATTTAATTATCATTTTATTCTAAAGTTTAAATATTTTGAATATTTAAATAATGGAATATTCTCCATCCCATTTTCAATTTTAAAATATTAAATATGTTATTTAATATTTTCCACCTCACTCTAATTTCATTTTTAAACATAATTAAATATGAATTATTTAATTATGTGGGTTTCCATTTCCATCTTCACTCCTAATTAAATAAATTTAATTTATTTAATTCATTATTAACTCACCTTCCCAAAATTCTAACTCATGTTAACTCGCCCTTCTAAATTCGTATCTTATCCTTCAAAATGGAATTTTCCCTTCGAACTCAATAAAGAGAAAGGAAACCTTCCATTCTTCTGTCCACTTTCAAAAATCTCTTGCCGTCCATTCGAAACAAGCTTAATCCGGACCGTCGATCGATTCAGCCAATCAATCTCGTTCGAAAACTCTATAAAAGCACGTGCAAATCCAAGCCTTGGTTAATCATCCACCTACATTCTGCATAATCGCTCACATATGCACACTTCGTATACTCATCTACATAGCCATATTTCTACCAGCCTTTGCATGCATATTAGTTTTAATATCACAGCAATATTTCTCATACTAGCATAGCTTTCTTGCATTTTGCATATTATGCATTTTCAGATTAAATCTCGTTCTTCATGCTGTCATTTTGTTGAGCTCAATCTATCGATCTGAGAGCTATTTCGAAGTAACAAAACGGTGAAGATAGAGGAGGATAAAACGATATCGAAAGGCTGTTGTTACGGTTTGCACGTTTTATTTTCAGCTTTTCGATTTAATGTTTTATTAACATGTGTTAATTTTGATTTAAATTTGATCCAATTTTCTCACACACAGTATGTATATCAATCAGTGTACAATGCCCACAGGGCTATAAAAAATGGAGCTTGTGAGTCCCAAAAATAATCGAATGTTGTGATAAAAAAAACTATGTGTAGTAGCTAGCCCTGGTGGTTGCTCCCCTCACCTACCTCCCTCTCTGGCTGGTCCTCTGCATGTCTTAACCTTGTCTATTGAGAATAATCTGGCACCAAGGCAGCTGAAGGTACAACCTGCTGATAATGAAACCTATAGTACTCAACCTCTCTAATGGCCTCATGGTACATCCATGCTGGTATTGTCCTCCCCTGGGATGAGGTTGCCATGCTCTCCAACTGTTGCCTCTTGCTGATGTCTTAGGCCAGCTATAGCTCTATCACCTACCTCTGCTGGTGCTCCTAAATAATCTCTATTGTAAGAGCCTAGTCCTGTTGTCTAGCCTAGTCCCTCTCTACTGTAATAATCTGTAACTATGCCTATAGCCCTTGAATCTGCCCCTATAACTATTGTATTTGGGTGTCTTGTGGGCTTGGTTGTGGTGGCTATCGAGGCTGTTAGTCTCTCTGCTTGTCCCTTTGTGGATCTAGCTATTGCTCTGGCTATCGTGGAGGAGGCCCACCTCCTACAGGTACTCTAGGAACTAGTCCTGCATGTCCTCTCCCAACTGTCTTGCCTCAGGGTCTCCTTCGAGGAAGCACTACCCCTGAAGCTATGAGCCATAGGGAGGTCTAAACCAATCATTGTAGGAATGTGTGGTGCCTAGATCTACCTGTCCCTATGCATAGGACCATGGCCTAGCCACTAGCTGTCTAAAGGAATCGACTACATCAGACACTGGAATCATCCATTCATAGGTGGTCTCTCTAGATGTCCGCATGAAAATGGCCACATACTAATCATCGGGCCAATCCTAAATATCTCCAAACTAATGAGCCAATCGGTTTGGCAGATAGCACTCTATCATAGTGTGCTTGTTCCCCTACATCAATTGATCTTGTTGAGTGTAGAATAGTTGTTGCATGTCATTGTACCAGAAAAGCACCTATAACCAGGGCCTCAAGGTAAACAATGCCATCTCATCAATCAAGTGATGCTAGTGGGGTAGGCCTACCCATCTTATGTGTCTCAAAGTGATGCCGCCTTGGTACCTCCAAATTGCTGGATCATTGGGCTCTACATCAGCCATGGTGACCATTGGTCGAAGTGTGACAATGTCATCCCAAGCCCAGATATGTAATAATGTAGTTCGCCAGAACCAATGGCTCAACTATCGCAATAGGAAAAATCATGCAGATCATGATATAATGAGGCAAGCATCACTAGTCCCCATGCAAATTGTGTCCTGTGAAAAAGCATCTTCTCCCAGGCTAGACCCCATCCCATGCTGAAGTATCTACCCCGTCGGTTTGGAGCTACTAACCCTGATATGATCGTAGCAACAATTAGCTAGAAAGTCAACACCTGGTGTTTGTAGTAGTCCAGGTCGATCTGGCCCTCAGACGATGTAAGCTCCTCAACCTCCATAACATCAAATCATGCGTCACTAATGAAATTTGTATCATAGATAACCTGGTTGTCATGAATCGACAACTGCAAGATGCGCCAGATGTCCTCCAATGTAATAGACACATCACCAATAGGAAGGTGAAAGGATGAGGTCTCACTATGCCACCTCTCATCCAATATTTCCATCATCGCTAGGTGAGTCCTGATGGTGGGCGCATAAGTGACGTACCATAGGCCAATCTCCCCTAGATGCTCCTATCATAACTCATGCAAACCGGTCAATTTTCTCAGTACCGAGGGTCAATGCTTGCTCGAATGCACATGCTCTCTATCCTCCTACACTCATGAAGCCACAACATGAAAGTTTGTAAAAAAATATGACTTTGTTTGGAGTTTTCTACACAAGAAAAATGAATGCGTCACCATTGAAAACTCCAAACAATGACAGTTGACCCTTTCAAAATGCAAACCAGGCCGTGACATCACTATTTGAGCCAGCAGGCCCCTTTGAACTAGAAACCCTAAAACCTAACTGGACCGTGGTGTTGCCATTTACAATGACGTTTCCATTTTTAGTTTGCAGCCCTAAAGTCAAATCGTGACGCGACATTTCCATTCACACAAGTGACACTGTTTGTGTAGACATGCAAAATTAGCATTATGCATTCAATTAGGTCCATTTATCAAGTAAACCAGATTCACATCCATCCACCCATTAGGTAAATCAGGTTCATCATCCATTTAAATTAAATAAATCAATTTTAATCAAACCATAACATTTCATCTTTCGTAAACCATCTAATTTCATCATAGGAAAATTAATCCACCTTTATCTTGCATCATCCCTTTAATTAAATAAATCAAACATTTATTTAATTAAATCCCAAATCACCTTTCATCCCTTTTTGATTTAAATAAATCAAAATATTCAAGTCAAAGGGGTCAAACTCACCTAATCATCATTAAGCTAATCTAATCATAATTAGCCTAACCTAACCACCCATCACATCCTCTAGATATTCCCATTTGCACAAATAAATCAATTTATTGATTTATGAAAATCAACATTTTTCATCAACATGGCATCTTTGAGGAATATTCCCTCAAGTTTGAATTCAAAATCAAGTGGACATGTACATCCAACAAAGCAATTAATGTCTCTTACATGTCCCTTGCAAAGGTAAAACTAAGCATTAACTCTCAAATTCAAATTTGAAATTTCCCCTTCTTGGGCACATTTCCCAAATCTTGCACATCCCTCAACCTATGACAAGTTGACAAGTGGCCTCTTCTCATTGGCTTGGTTTTAGTGCCACATCCTCCATGTTTGGCATTCTTTCAACTTGATAATCTATAAATGAGAAACTTCATCTTTTATCAAATTCTCCACAATTTCATCCACAATCTCATGCAAGGTTACTCTCTTCATTTGAGAGCTAATTTTACCCATTCATCTTCATAATATCTTCATATCAATTTCATCATCAAGCTTAAGCAAGGATTGGGAAAGGGCTATTTTCCACAATAGCACCAATCCAATATGAGATAGATATGTTTAATTTTTTTCTATAGATGCTTTAGTTAACTTTTTATTGTATTGCATTTTAAAAGCATGTTAGATTATCTCATATGGATGTTAAAATCTCGCTTTGTTTTAACAAATAACCATGCTAATGTGTGTGTTAGATTATAAGCCATTTGCAGATTTTGATATCCACATTATGGGGCTAGAAGGAGGGCATTTGATTGGTATCATTTGAAAATATTAATTCTAAGTTAGTTTCCCGAAGATGTTTTCTCAAGTCATAATGCTTGTTGTTGGAAAGGAAATATAAACTGACAACAGATTGGTTTCTTTGCATATTCTCAAGTCATTTCTGTCTTTTGTTTTTCATCCAACACTCTTTGATTTCCACCCAACACTTTTTGTGTTAATAGTGAAGTGATCAAGTCATTGGAAACCCCTCCATATGTTGTTACGTTTTATCTATCTTTCAAATTGGATAATCTTGTGTTGATATTATATGCTGCTACATCTTATCTGTATGATTGATGGGAATAAGCTTGCCATGGTAGTATAAAATTTAACCACAATGGTTGCTCATGTTTATGCTCCTGAAATTTTCCATACCCCTGCATTTACATCATGTCATAATTTTTCTTTTAGTTGACTGTCTCAAGGAAGTCGACCACTTTTTCTTTATTGATTTGTCTTGCCAATACCTGTGCCTTTGATCGATCCAAATAGCCTTTAGTCATATCGTTCCATGAGGGGAATCTTTTATTTTGAAAAGATAGTGCAAGTGCTTCATCTATATTTTTTGATATCTTTGCATACTTGTTGATTAGCGCGGATGTAACTCTAACTCCTGACAAGGGCACTCCTTTTGCAGATTAGGATTTTTTTTATTTATTCTCAAATCATTATGGCACTATGAGATAATGGATTGGGTCGGTCATTTACCTCACCATGAGCAAGTAATCATAATTCCATGTGTCTTGTAAAGAACGCTTAGTCAAAGTTAACATGCTTATTGGACTTTCTAGATTAGCTATTGGGTACCTTTTTTCAAAATATCCCGATACATAGACTCAAAGCCATCAATGGCCATTCACTCATTCACAATTTTTCTTGAAGAAATATCAGATTTCTTAAATAGGCTGTGAAATTACTCTGCTATTTTATTAAAGTGAAGATCATGGTCAAATTATATTGCAGCATCCATCGTATGATAGGGCACCATCAGATAAGTGTGTTAACTTTATAATTCACTGCTTCTACCATTAATATTGCTGAATTTCTATCACTGTTGCTTTTTTTTATCACAAATATGCTGAAGCAATAAATGTCTAGAAGTTTGCATTCATTTACATATCTTGCACAAGATTTGGCTGCACTTACGTGTAAAAGAATTCACTTCAACTGCATTATTCCTAGTTTCTTTTATGATGCTATTAGAATTTTCATACTCATAAAGTTTTTTTCTATTAAACAAAAGCCTCTCGTATCTTCATAGGAGAACACTGACCTTGCAAGTTTGCAGCACCAGATTACTTGACTATGGGGAAAACTATATGACTGACTGTGCTTGACTTAGAATTGTAAGTACTGGGATTTGCTTTGTTCATTAAGAGATTTAGATAAAATCAAACATTTTAATCTCTATTATGATGTATGCAATTTCTTTATGTCCTTGAAGAGATCAAACAAATATCACATTAGAGTAAAAGTAATTACACTCAGTCTAAAGGATCCCTTGAGTACATCTTTCACTTTATCAAAATCTATGTTAATGCAATGAAGGAAATGATCTGCAGGGTTTCAATTTCTTGGACAAGTGAAGCCTACTTGTGTAAAAAATCTACACAATACATAAAGTCACCTATGAGTACCAGAGTAGTATGTGGGAATAATGGCTCAGAGACCATCACTAAATTAAAGACCTGCAAAAAAATAAAAAATAAAAAATAAAATAAGCCATTAGAGGAATATAAAAGCACCTCCCGAGCCTTTTTTTTTTTGCATCACCAAAATACATAGTTCGTCCAGAGGAAAGAAGGCACATCTAATGAAAATGTTCAAATACCTCACTGCTGGGTTGATGGATGGAGGCTATCACAGTTTTGCCACCTTGTGCTAAGTTCTTCAGAGCTTTTACCGCAAAAAAAATAAATAAATACAAAAGCACTTCACAAAAATGATTGAAGGTGTAGGTAACTGTAATCAGGAAACTCTATATGATCTATGGAACACAAGATTACTTATACAATTTGAGCCGCAATGTTTACATAGGTTCTAACCAAAAATTTCAAAAGTTTCTTTTTTTCTTGGTTGATAAAAACAATCCAATCTGGTATTTAACTGCAAGAAAATAGAGCTGAAAACCTTTTAAGACTTCTTAAAAGATGCTGATTTGCAATAAAAGTGGAGTAGGCCGAAGGGAGGCTGGAAAATATCAACCAAAATCAAACTAATTCTCTAATGAAGATGGCTTTGCAGGAGAAAGCATTAAATTGCTTTCAATAAAGGCGTACTTTTATGTTTGGTCAAATTTTCTCCATGGTTGGCACTTTTTATCTCAATACTTGTTAAGGGCGTAGCTTTTGTATATTGAGTAAGGGAATGTTGAGATCAATTGTGATTTTTCTTTCTATATGGCTTTTGTATGTTAATCATGGAAATGTTGGGATCATCCTTTTTATATAGCTTTTGTATGGAAAGTTTGAAATTTTTATTTTTTGACATGACTTGTGTGCTTTTTCTTTTTAGTATTATCCTTTTACAATAAATGTCTAACTTTTAAATCATAATGGAATAGTAAAGCGAGGAAGGGGAGGATAATGAAGGTGAAAATGAAGGAGGTACAAAGAAAAGAAAAGAAGGGAAACAAAGGAAAATGAGGTACAAGGAAGGCTAACGAAAGACCACGAAGGAAAGTGAAGGTGAAATCAACATTGGAATCAAGCATTAGAGTTGAGTGGAAATGAAAGTGAAGTTGGAGTTGAAGAATTGAACATCAAAATTTGAAACTCACAAAGCGTTTTTAATGCTTAAGGGCTTCCATTTCATGCCTTAATTTTCTATTTCATGCTAACTCACCTTTGGTTTTTAAAACGAACATTTCAAAATGCTTGTAGAGTTTTTTGTATGCTTTAATTTTCTGTTTTAGGCTAACTCATATTTCGTTTGGTGCTTTAAAATGAATTCATCATTGCTTTGAGGTTTAAAATGAACATGTTTTTTTTGTGTTTCATAATCTCTTATTCAAAGTAATCTCATCCAAAAAGGCGTATGCACTTCTCTTGCGCTTCATGGTGATCTTGAGAACCAAAAGTATTTTTGATGACATTAAGTTGCATAAAATATTGCCTCCACACTTTGATTTGGGTTTAAAATTGAACAATATCTTGTGCGAGTGTGAGTGGGGGCATTATCTCGTATATTCTCTCTCTTTGTTGCCATCAAAAACTGATCTTGAAGTTACAAATTTTGTTTTTACTCGCTTTTGTTTATCCTAGAGGGCCTGCCTTGGGAAAAAAGTACTCACCCAAGGGAATGACTCAACCGGTAACACTCTAAAGCCAAGAGTATTTCCAACTAGTATATAAATGTGGGTATTGGAGTAAATGCCAATATCACGCGGTTGATTCTAACAAGATGGATCCGAAAGGGGACTCTTTCTATATGGGTCAATCTCCACGAATGGAAAGTCCAAAATAGAACTCTTGTTTTGTAGTGACCAATTGATCCATTGAGTGAGTTTATCAAAGTGGTGCATTGGAACTTAGATTCTAAGAAGTTACTTGCCATGTCTGATCTTGGTTAAAGTATAGAGGTTAAGACTTCATTCTTAACATACCTTTATACTCTTTCCTTGGTTGCATGTAAAATCATCTCTTCTATGAAGGGTATGAGTCAAGCCCACTAAGAAAAATGTGCCAATTGCACTAGGATGTCATATTGCTTGTGGTTTGAAAACACAGTGCTTTAATCAAAAATATTGAAAATCAACATTGAACATGAGCATTAAATCTGAAACCCTTTAGGAGAAGCAAATATACTTGAACAAATTCACATGTTATTGCTTGCCCTTGGGATTTGTATCCTTAGAGGCTTCTAAGAATTTGGATTTCATCTCAATTTTCTTCTACTAAGGTCAACAATAGGTAACTCTTGCCTTAAATTTCCTTTGTTTCTGCATAATACACTTTGCAGGATAAGGGGAAAGTTGAGACATTAGACATCTAGATTCAAAATCGAATCAAGAGCGTGTTTGTGGTAAAAATAATCCATTAAGAAAAGATTAACTCAATTGGACCCCACATATGTGCTTGGCATCTTTTGGTTGCATAGTTTTCATGCAAACATTGGTCTTTTGATTTTGAATTACTCTTAGAGAAAGGCATGTTCTTCACTATCTTGGTCTTGAAAACAAGTCCTTCCTAGGTTCATTTAGGATCAAATCAAACTATTCACCCACCCTAAACACTTATCATCTTCATCCCACAAAAAACTTTAGAGCTTTGGAAACATTATTCTAGACTTAGGTAAGTCATCAAATCAAAATCATTTGTTTAATTAGGTGTGTGGGAATGCATCCTTTCTCATACATTTAATTAAATCAAAAATCCTTTGAGCAATTTCATCCTAAGATAACATCCTACATCTTAGGGTTTACAAGTTCATTTACCCAAATCAAACCAATCAAAATCAAACCCTAAGTCTAGCGTTGATCCAAAGTCCCTAAACATTCAACACTCGTATCATTTCCCCTTTTCATCCTTCATCTCGTCATTGGTCCTAAAGAACCTTAGAGGTCACTTTTGCAACAAGGTTAAGACACAAGAGGAACATGGAATATAAACTCAATCCATACATCACGAGTAATCCAAATCAATTGAACTTTCCAAGCCTTACAATGTTGATTGATTATCAACACTCACATTTATACAATCCATACATGGGATCATTACCTTCTACAAATGTCAATGGAACAAAAAGTGTGAGTATGCCCAAATAAAAGATTGGAATACATTTCCCGATGGTAGATCTAAATTCAAACCTACAAGTCTGTCAACCAAACAATCAATGCACGAGCCTTCAAACGAACAACGTCATCCCATCAAATCCCAACATGCTAGATGTGAATGTACCAAGTACAACTTTACCAAACATGAACATGAATCTGGATAACTTTGGGATAAATATATTTGCAAATCACACAAACATTGTTCAAAGTCCAAACAAGATGTTAACAAGTCAAGGTAACACTGTGCAAAGTAAAATTTACCTAAATCAAGGAAATGTGGTTCCCAACAAAGTTCAACTTCAACCCAAAATGCCAAATTTGAACATCATCCCAAATTAGAACATTGTCCAAAATCAAACACAAGGGAACATTCCAAATTTGCTTCAACAAAAGCCAAATCAAGGGAATCAAATGCAAAATCAAGATCAAATTTCGCTAGAGAAACTTGCTTCACATGCCAAACTAATTGAATTATTGAGCCAAGAGATATCATCACTCCAAAATCAATAAAATCTTCCATTGGTTAATCCATGTCATCAAGGCATTGAGTTGTGTCCACAACTACATCAAGAACAACATCTCCAATGGAAAGAAGTCAGATATCAAGATCAACAACATCAACAACAAACCCAATCACCACATCTCAAAGATCAATCATCACATCTCCAAAATTAATCACCATAAGGTCAATTTAAAGTGCAAAATCACAACGAAACAAGCAAAAATACACACCACTTGGGAGACCAATCGAATCAGTCCTACAACAAGTGGTACAAGAAAATCTCATCAAAATCCCTGTTTATGTGAACTATCAAGAACCAGCCATAAAACCGCCAGGGTATAATGAGAAACACCTTTGTGATTATCATAGAATAAAGGGACACAAAACATCAGATTGTGTTCAACTCAAGAAACTCATCCAAGACCTGATTGATCAGAAGATAATCACTATTGGGGACAATGATACCATTGGCAATCTCTCCACCACAACTATTGAAAACAAGGAGCAAGATCAATCCATCACTGTGCACCTTGAAGCTATGTCTACTTCATCCGAAGATCAAATCAACATATGTCAAAAGTCACTTTTCAATCATGATCAAATTCCACCAACCAACAATGATCCAATCAAAGAAATGCCAAGATCACTTGACCCTATCGTTGAAGACATTGGAAATCCCTCCACCACAATTGTTGAAAACAATGATCAAGATCTATCCATCAATAAAGATGTTTTCACCTCATCCAATGAGGCATCAACCAATGACCATGTTGAAAATGTCTCTACATCACCTAATGAGTTAGAGGGCATATCTCAAGAATTTATTCTAAGGCTTTATCAATATCTCTCACCAAAGTCTAGCAAGGGTCCTTTCCAAGACCTATTGACATCCTTCGACCTCATGATTGCCGATATTGAAGGAATCTTCAACTCAAAAATTGATCCCAATTCACTCAAAGATCAAGAGGATATTGAGCCACTTCCTATGCCTAATGAAGATAACCAAGAACCCCTTATAAGCAATCCATCCTTTGAAATTGACCCATGTCAAGAACTTGATCCAAAGCATGTCAAAAGCAATTCTGAAATAATTCAAGATCAAGAATTCATATCTTTGAGCTACTATAATGATCTAATGGACACTCTCCTATCTATACAAGATGTCACAAATGATGATCACATCAGCATAATGCATATTCATCCATCTACCCATGAGATGATTTCTTTGGATGGACACATAGATGATCTTCATTCAGAACAAGATTCTTTTACTCTTGAAATTATTACACAAAAAGAGCAGGTTATTGAGTTGACAACATCAGGATCAGATATATCCCAAATTCAGAATAAGGACATTAGGGATGAGGATATCCAACATTATCCACTCAAAGAAGCAGATAAGACAAAACAATATATTCTAGAGTCAATCAAGCAACAAATGGAAACGTCATCTGCAGTGGTCATTTATCAGAGAATGCATTCTAAATAAGAGCTCTTAGAATAGGCAGAATCAAAGCATGAAGGTACTACTACCACCATACTGGGGGCAACCTCGTCTCAAGAAAACATCAACATAGGGAGCATGAAAAATCCTTATGAAGAAACCAATGCCAATACTACAACCAGCCATGTCATAAGTCTTCATCCACCCATCACCCAATCCATGAATTGGGACCAATGTCAAAAGAAATAATTGAATGAAAGTATGAAGAACATTATCAAAGAAAAAGAATTAGAAAAGCATAATGGACAAATCAGATACACATGGATACCAAATCATACAAAGAAATATTATCCCTATCAAACTCCATCAGTCAAAGAAAGTATGGGGAAAAATAAAAAAGGGAAAAGTATCCATCAAAGATGTCCACAAAATAAAAAGTAGGCTTTTCAAGTGACGTAAAAAGTGTATCAAGTAGTTGGTCCTAATTCTATGCATGCTTTCGTATCCACCCATCATTGCTCATTGTCCCAAGTTTGGAGAGTCAAAGGTTCCAAACTGTCAACCAATCCATCTCTTATCCCTAAACACACTCCATCCACGCCCCCACACATGATATCCAATTCTTACATTGACCATGTATTGGCAACAACCCTTCATCATAAGGATTCAAAAGGCACTTTATCGTGATGTACGCACAGAGATAGAGTTAACTCCGATATCAATAAAGCAGATCAGGAATCTCAAAAGCTACACTCAAGTGCACGTATCTTAGCAAAGCAACTTCTTCAAGCAGGATATCAATGGCACATTATGACCGAGGCATCTACATTAGCAACACCTTGAGATTTAGCATGAGCTAAAAATCCTTCAGAAAAATCAAAAAAATCAAAAAATATGAAAATCCAAAAAAAAATCAGAAAAAGGATTGAAAACAGTAAAGAAAAAAAATTGTCCTCTAGTGAAAATCACTACAGTGGCACTTTGGGCAATACCATGATGAAAACCTAGAAAACAAGCACCATGTGTAGAATCGAGCATCTACGTGCATTACTTCAGGTGAAAGTATCTTATCCCATCCATAATAAATCCAACATTCCATCAGTCTTATCCATAATCAATCCATTCATCCATAAACCATTTATCCAATCCATTTTCATCCATTTGCATCCATAGTCCATGTTATCTTGATCTTGACAAAGTTTGGTGCACATTTTATGCTTGCTTTTGGTAAACATCTTGGCATGGGTCATTTTCAGTGATCCTATCCTATGTAGCATTATCTGAGCCATGAAACATTATCCAAATAAGCTTTCTTTATCTGAACACCTTATCTTATCGCAAGATAATCCTTGGCATCCTTTGCATAATTACCATATCCATCCATCCATACACTTATCCGAGCGTCCATCCATCACATTCCATACATTGCTAGACACTGGGGCCAGATATTTACATCTTGCTTCGAGAATAAATCTTGATCTATATCCTCCAACTTATGTGGCAATCTGAACATTGGCAAACATGAAACCAAATTGGTCAAAGCATTTGTGAGTTAGAATCCGAATCACTAGCCCATGGCATATTTTGATGAGCAGATGTTCCTTATCAGTCTTCATCTTTCATCGAACATCAATCCAAACAATCACTATCAGTCGCATCTAATTTACACTTCAAACATCACGTCAAATAATTCAAACAACTTTTGTTCCAAACCAAGCTTCACCAATCATGATCAATCAAATCCAATCAAGAAATCATTAGGATATCCTTGTGTTTCTTAACACTATCCTCACATTGTTGTGCATCCTCAACAATGTTATCATCATCAGTCTTGATCAAACCATCATCAATCCATCATCATCTTGGGGATATCTTTCCTAATCCTTGTGTTGCTTAACACTATTCTTCCATTGTTGTGTATCCTCAACAATGGTATCATTATCATCAATCCATCAATTCGATCAATCAACCTTAGCTTGGTTTTCAACAAAAAAATCCCCAAATAGAGCACTGATATCATCAGACATATCCATATCCAAATTGTCAAAATCGTGTGAAAAATCCAAAAACACTCAAAAATTCAGAAAAAATGTCAAAAACATTAGAATCCAAACTACATTGTCTCTAAGCTTAAACGTAGGCAAGGCTAATCTTTGATCAGCCCCTGAGACATCAAAATCCAAAAACATTAAAAAAAAATCAAAATCCAAAAACATCCAAAACATCAAAAAATCCAAAACATCCAAAACATTCAAAACATCAAAATCCAAAACATCCAAAACATCAAAATCCAAAAAGCATCCAAACATCAAAAAATCCAAAACATTCAAAACATCAAAATCCAAAACATTCAAAAAATGCAAAATCCAAAAAAACATCGCGAAAAATTCAAAAATCAAAACATTTGTAAAAATATCAAAAATAATTAAAAACAACCTCCTCAAACATTGCAAGTCGCTAAAAAAAATCCATATATTTGAAAAAATCCATCCATCTCTATCTCAATTTCTACTTGAAATAATCAATCATCCATAATAAACTGATCATCACATTCATCCTTTGGCAAAACAAACAGAAACAACCACAACAATCAGCAAAAGCAAGCTTCAATCGTAAAATCAAAAGCAAACAACAAAAATTTAAAACAAAATCAAACTCTTGATCAGTTGCAAACATGTCAATCAACTTATCAAACCATCATCATCCTATACAATGCATGTCCTAGGATATATCATTTTGACAATGGGCATCATTTTGGATATCACCTTGGATTCTTATCCTATCAAAACAAATCCCTTTGGTTGAAGGTATGAAGAACATTGGCTTGTTTGCATACTTGATCTTTTCTTGTGATTTATCTTATTGCGCTCATTCCAAGGACCTCTCGATGATATCCGAACGAAGGATTTAGAGAGATAGGAATGGGGCAACGATGATTATCTTTTGTCTATTGTTCTTGTTGGACGTTCTTGTAAAATAACTTTGTGAATACTTACTTTGTTAGGTGGGTCCTAGCAAGGTTTCCATATGTCAAGTGTGAACAAGAATACTCCTATCTATTTGTCGAGTCAAATTCCATCACACTAGGTACAATTCCATCCTGGTTCTTTATACCTTGATGCATCGTATCTACATGTGCTATCAAACATAAGGTAAGCAGCCCTTTTAAAATCCCAATTCTTGATAAGCAAATCATCCATCTATCATCACCTATCATCATCATCATCTCTAATAAAGTCTCGTCAGATCATGGACTTGTGGGATCCTCTTGTCATCATCTCATTTCTGCACTAACATCATCATCACCAATGTATCCATCATGCATCCATCCTACATCCATCATGCATCCATCATACATCCATCATGCATCCATCCTGCATCCACAAAACTGTCAACATACCACATATCATTCATATCATACATAATAGGAAATATCAATCATTTCACATGCATTGCATTTGCATCATCATCATAATATAGATCTATTAGTCTAAGCATCTGCATAAATCATACATTTCCATAATCATAGCATATCGCATCATCCATCTCATCCATCATCACATCATATCATCATTTAAGTTGTTTAAAGGTAACATAGTGGTGCAGGAGCACCCAAGCTCTTCAAGGAACACTTCAAGAGACATGAGGATGTAGGGGTCATGAAAACCTATCAAGGAACTCAGAAAATTAATTATGACATTTTGAAGCCTATAATGGCTTTTGAAATGTTTAAAAACATTAAGGGAGTCAAATGTCCTAAGGGTCTTGATAAGGACCATAGGACCAAAATGCATTGTAATTGAAAAAATAATGTCCTAAAAGTCTGGATAGGTTTTTAGTATTTTAATCATGTTAATTAAGGTTGAATAATTCCATTTAATAGGTTTTAAGGATTTTTAGTTAGTAGGAGTTAATAAAATAAAAGTTGGAAAATTCAAATTTTAAACTTCCAACTTTGGGCAAGAAAGTGATTTTTAGGAGTTTTAGCAACTTTAATGTAATCAAACCAATTCCAAACGGTTTGAGTAGTTTTGGGATGGGTCTATAACCCTACAGGAATCATTTGTACTGATTTTGGGTCGCTAGTACGGATTTTGTATGGACTGCTATAGGAAAAAACAAGAAAACAACAATTTCTTGCATTTTTCTTGTGCTCTTTTGATGATTTATTGATTTCTATTGAATATTTTTTTAGTAGAATGGTTTAGGTACTTGTATCAACTTGTTTTGAAGTCATTTTAATGTCTTGAAAGAAACAACAATCAATTCTTTGTATATTATTGTTGACTGTCCTCAAGAAAGTGTAGATTTTCATTGATTTGAGGGTTTTTATGGATGATTGATCTATTTCAAGGTAGAATGATGCTGTAACCTTTGAAATGGATCACTTCTAACATGTATAATACAAACCTAACAACTAATGTGTGGGAAAGAGGAAATATTAAGGTGTACACCAAGATTGGACAATGCAAAGTGCATGAGGATGGGGGCTAAGGTATAGCAACAGGAGATCTGCCTTAATAAGGGGAAATTTTTTGAGTTTGGATTGATTTATTATGTTGATCTAATGATGAAAAGTCAAAGAGAGGGATTTGGAAGTGTTTGGAAGGCCAAGATCCAAGAAGCCCTAGTTTTGAGGCAATTTAGTGAGTGTTTTGTGTTTGAGGGTGTCAAGGGTGTCATAGGCACCTAAAAACCTGAAAATCCTTGGTTTGGGGAAATTTTAAGTTGCTGTTGAAAGTATTATAATCTAGAGTTAAGATTTGAGTAGGGTTGCTTTGAAAAAGAGGGCTAATTTGGCCTAGTTTTTTTGGAAACAACAGGATTTGGGAAGTCTGATCCAAAAAAAGTGCCATCAAGGTCTGGGTATGTTATGTAGGTCATAAACCACATCTAAAACAATCATTAGTTTGGTAAGTCCTTTGGGGAAGTTGTGAGTAAAGTTAAAAAAATCACCGCAGGAGGCCTAGTTGGGCTAGAAGCCTAGTCAACGTGCAAAAAGTGAGTTTGTGTTTAAGTTAGAGGTTTGGGGCTTGAAACCAGTCAAGAAAAGTTTGTTTGCATCTCTTAAGAACATTCCTAGGGTTTGGGTCCATAGGAGAAGGTTTTGAGTCATAAGTGCATTATTGAGGCTTATCTCCACAAGGGTGCTTGGAAGAGATTTGAGACTGCTTCATTGAAATCCTTGAAATCATTGTGTGTTTCCAAAAGTCCCATAGCCTCTGCATCACATGGATTTGTTATTTTAAGCATCTTAAAACCATCTCATTTGCATCATCATCATAACCATCCATATGTCTATCTTGAACCTCTTTATCGCGAGATTGACCCTCAAATTCAATCTTTTCACTCGATCTCTTAAGGGGGAAATGTACCAGTGTACTTCTTTCTGCTGGGGCATCCGAAAAATCATTAATTTTTTAATTTTGATTGCAGAAAATTTATTCTTTGAACCAACGCAACAAGTACATTGCTTCAAAGAGGGGAAAAATGTAGACATGCAAAATTAGCATTATGCATTCAATTAGGTCCATTCATCAAGTAAACCAGATTCACATCCACCCACCCATCAGGTAAATCAGGTTCATCATCCATTTAAATTAAATAAATCAATTTTAATCAAACCATAACATTTCATCTTTCATAAACCATCTTCTAATTTCATCTTAGGCAAATTAATCCACCTTTATCTTGCATCATTCCTTTAATTAAATCCCAAATCACCTTTCATCCCTTTTTGATTTAAATAAATCAAAATATTCAAGTCAAAGGGGTCAAACTCACCTAATCATCATTAAGCTCATCTAATCCTAATTAGCCTAACCTAACCACCCATCACATCCTCTAGATATTCCCACTTGCACAAATAAATCAATTTATTGATTTATTAAAATCAGCATTTTTCATCAACATGGCATCTTTGAGGAATATTCCCTCAAGTTTGAATTCAAAATCAAGTGGACATGTACATCCAACAAAACAATTAATGTCTCTTACATGTCCCTTGCAAAGGTCAAACTAAACATTAACTCTCAAATTCAAATTTGAAATTTCCCCTTCTTGGGCACATTTCCCAAATCTTGCACATCCCTCAACCTATGACAAGTTGACAAGTGGCCTCTTCTCATTGGCTTGGTTTTAGTCCCACATCCTCCATGTTTGGAATTCTTTCAACTTGATAATCTATAAATGAGAAACTTCATCTTTTATCAAATTCTCCACAATTTCATCCACAATCTCATGCAAG
Source organism: Sequoia sempervirens (assembly GCA_007258455.2). Classification (NCBI taxonomy): domain Eukaryota; kingdom Viridiplantae; phylum Streptophyta; class Pinopsida; order Cupressales; family Cupressaceae; genus Sequoia; species Sequoia sempervirens. Next base: position 380,438,300 of record VDFB02086081.1, on the reverse strand, counting down.
GTTACTCTCTTCATTTGAGAGCTAATTTTTCCCATTCATCTTCATAATATCTTCATATCAATTTCATCATCAAGCTTAAGCAAGGATTGGGAAAGGGCTATTTTCCACAATAGCACCACTCCAATATGAGATAGATATGTTTCATGTTTTTCTATAGATGCTTTAGTTAACTTTTTATTGTATTACATTTTAAAAGAATGTTAGATTATCTCATATGGATGTTAAAATCTTGCTTTGTTTTAACAACTAACCATGCTAATGTGTGTGTTAGATTATAAGCCATTTGCAGATTTTGATATCCACAGTTTGAGCCCTAACGTCACCAATTTTGCACTTTTAGCATCATCATATACCAATGTTGGGGACCTTTCAAAACGTAATAATTGCGCTTAAAAATCAAATGATAGGGTTGGGTTAGGATCACATACCACTGGTCCTGTACTTGGAGGTCTCTGGTACACCCAGACTCACTCAAAAATTTGTCAACGAAGCACTCTTTGTGCCATTCTACAAGAGGGTCAAAGCTCAAAATGATGGAATTCTCAAAGTGTGAATGTAGAAATGAGTGGAAAGTGACCCCTCCAAGTCTATTTAAGCATGAAAATTAGGGTTTTTTCCCCTTTTTTGCCGTCAAACTAGGGTTTTGTGCCCCCGACATCACTTTTTCCCAACCGAAGCTCGTTTCACATAATTTTTTCATGTTTTGGCACATTTTTAGCATCTTGGAGCCTTTTTGGACCCATTGGGTAGCTTGGCCTTTTTTTTTTTGAATTTTGATCTTGGCAAGGTTATTCTTTGAACCAATGCAATAGGTACATTGCTTCAAAGAGGGGAAAAATGTAGATGCTCAAATTTTCTTGATTGATATTGTGCACTTGATTTTGATTGACTAACACCAATTCTTCCTGAATCACCTCTTTACTAACCAATTAATTGAATAATCCTTGTTTAATTAATTCATCAAGATTCCTCTTTTAATTAAATAAATTAACTTTATTTGATTAAATCATGATTCTTCTTTTAATTAAATAAATCATTTTATTTAATTAAATCCTAATGTCCCCTTTTGATTAAATAAATCATTTTATTTAATTAAATCCTAAAGTCATCTCTTTTAATTAAATAAATCAACTTTATTTGATTAAATCTAACGTTCTTCATTTAATTGAATAAATCAAACTTTATTTAATTAAATTACTAATGTTCAATATTCCTCTCATTTTGATTTAAATAAATCAAAAAATCTAAATCAAATTTCATCTCAACTAATTCCACCTAAGTTAATTAAATCCTAATTAACTCCTAATTCTAATCCTCAAATCCTCTAGCTTTTGTAACTTGCACATGTAAATCAATTTATTTGATTTATTAATTCCTCTATTTTCATTCAAAAGTGGCATCTTCTTGGAATATTCCACCAATTTGAAATCTCCCTCCCAAAAGAACTTGTCCTCCAACATGGAATTTATGGCTCTTACATGTCCTTTTTCTTGAGCCAACTTGGCATTAACTCCTCTTACAACTCTTCCTCTGCAAGCCATCATTTGAATTTCAAACTCCACCTATATTTATTAACTTGCACATTGTTCAAAATGTGCTCCACCTCTCTTCAATAGCATGTTGATAAGTGGCACAATGCCATTAGTTCAAGTTTAATCCCACATTCTTCCTATTTCTCATTTCTCCATCCTTCTTTCCTATAAATAAAGGACTTCTCTATTGATTTGGGATCCACAACTTTATGCAAGATTACTATCTACATATTTGAGCAAGTTCATCCACCATTTTCATTTTCATAGATTTCACCATCCATAGCTAGGTTATTAACAATTTTCATCAAGGAGCACACTATAATCATCATCAAAGCTTTGCAAGGAATTGGGAAAGGGATTCTTTCCACATCAAATAAGCAACAATTCCCCTATGGGATGCTAGTTTGAGTGTTTTAGATAATATTTTAATAGATTTTGATAGATTTCATTTGATATTCTATCTTGTTTTCTTGTTCATTGTATTTAAATGAATTTCATGGGGAATGTTTGTTATAGACTTGTTTGTTGACTAATGTTTGATTGTTTGATCATGTTGGAGTAGGTCTAGACTAAGAATTCACATTTGTTGTCTTATTTTTATGATTTATTTTTTTGACTCATTCTCAAGATCTCTTGAGGATGTGCGTAATGATTTAGAGAAGAAGGAATGGGGGCAATTGAGCATCATTTCAATTTGTTATTTGTAAGATATTTTTGTAATATCACCATGGCGAATAGTTTCTTTATTGATTGTATGAAAGTTGTGTTGCAACAATTCATGAAGTAGTTGCATGTTAGGTGTTCTATACCTCTCTGTGTGACTGGTCCAAAAAGTTTTAACACAACTCAATTATATACTTCAAAAAAAAATTTCGTATGTCTGGCACATGAGAAAAGATACTCTTTGTTTGTAGAGTGAAAGTCCACACAATAGATACAAATTCACCTTGGTCATTAATTCCCTAGTGCATTAGATTTGTTTGCTACATCAAATAGGATTGTTCAAACCACGAAGCCTCCAAGCAAAGTGAAAGTAACTCATCAACAACTAACAAAATCAAATTTCTATCCATCAAATATTTCCTCAAACTAACATCCATCCTACACCACAATATCATTAGTACCATATCCATCCTACATCCATAATGTCATCAATACATATCATGATGATAATAAAGCAACAAAAACATCATATACAATGTATGGGGCATACATCCATCATATAAACATCATATTTGAAATGATATATTGACCATCCATAATAAAAATCATATGATATAAAATATGATCCATCCATCCACATCATATGCATACATCATAAAAAGTACAAAAATATACATAAACATACATCATCATACATCATCATCCATGATCATCACATAACACATAAATAAGTCGTATTGAAGAAGGTATATCTCATATATAGCATCATCAAAAAAGGGGGAATGCCATAATACACCATCATCATGGAAATAAGTATAATAAGATAATACAAAAAAATACATATATGTGAGGCCTCAACTGGGCCAATGAATATATATAGAAAACTCATGTCTGCAATATGTCTCTGAACAAACAACATGATAAAGATCAAGTACATATAGAACACTGCCCAATGGAAAAGGAAGAACTCTATAGAATAGGCTATAGACCACCATCTAGATATGGTTGTCTTAAGGAATACCTACTTGAATCAGTATCACCTCCACCTCCTACAACACAAGGCTCTCCAAACCATGGACGTCGAGCAACCTTAGGAATGGTAGCTTCATACAAGGTTTGATAGTATGTCAACATATATAATAGTTGATCTCCCTCAGCTCATATATTGTCACACTCTACCCTCAAACTATCCCTCTCAGTAGTAACACCCCGTAACTGTGTCAACCACGAGGCGATGACCAATCACTGTGTCTTAATCTGCTCTAAAACCAACTCACTCTTGTCGAGTAGTATCTCTCTCTGCTTTCGTTGTGGAAAGTTGGGCCTCCAAGGCCTGTCATCGCACTATCTCTGTCACTAACTAAGCACCTCCATCCCCAAGTGGTGGAGGGGGAGTTGGAACCTATCCTGGACCCTACGCTTGATCACCGTGTGCTCCATCCTATCTGGCCCTACCCAGCTACTTTGCAAGAACCTCAATACATTGTCACTCCCCATGATGACTTGCAATGCCTACTCTGCCTAATGTGGGATCACCGAAAGGATCTATAAATCTCAAAGGCACACATCATGCCCACCACTGATCAAAATTGGGAGTGGTGCTCAAATCTAGTAGACTCACTGGCCAACCCCATCCTACTGGGGCAAGAGCTCTACACGTAGGAATAACAGTATCTCTATTTTCCTGATGACACCATACATGAACTTCTCTAGTGGTCTGACCGAACTAAGCCTTAGATGTATAAGGAAATCAGCCATGTCTTTCTTTAAACTGTCAGTATACTCTGTTAGGTAAGTATCACTATAGAAGAGAATGGGAGTGAGCACTTAACCATCTGGTCTACCAACAGTACACAAGCTGCTCTAAATCCTCTAGCCATGCCTCACAATCCATATAGGGTCTCCAAACAAAACCAGGCATGTAATCAAACATGTGATGCTAGTATGGAAGATCTCGAGGCAAGGTGTAATGTAAGAAATCTCTATAATGATATGAGTACTAATCCCTAGTAGTATGATCCTATATACCATCAAGTTGAATAACTCCAATGTGCTCCTAGGCCATATGTACAAAAGAGAGATACTTGTGGAAATATACTTTCTGCCTCGATATACAACCTCATGCATATCTTTGTAGAGTTGGGCAAGAAGACATGGACCCCATGCATATCTGGTCCCATGTTTGAACATACTCTCAATGCAAATACCCCATCCAATAGGGAACTGACAACCTCTCCTATTGGGAACAACTAGCCTTGAAATCAAACCACACAAAACAAGGGAAACGGGGTCTGCACTGCCAACAAACATAGAAAAATCAATCTTGGATTGTTGAACCTCCAAGTGTCTTACACCCAACACACACTGCATGGAACGGGCACCTTGTCGAACATGGTATGTCATGAGCTCAACATGGATGGGAATGCAGAGAATCCTCCACACATCTTCGAGTGTAATGGTGACCTCTCTTGTAGGTAAATGGAATGAAGAAGTCTCTAAATGCCACCGCTCCATGAGCGCAGTCATCATCATTGTATGAGATCGAATGGGAGGAATGTAAAAAATATGAGGAATCCCAACCACATCTAGGACATCTCAGTCCAAAATGTTAAAGTGAAAAATTAGATCAAATAGATCCCGAGGTCGTCTCTCCCTTAGGTGTAGTGGTTTAAGGACCACTTGCAATCATTTTAACCCATGATGTTAGGGTTTTGTTCTGAACGTGCAAAACAAAACAAAAATGACAAAAAATAAGATGTAGGGTTCCAAATAGTAAAAAGTGAGCAAAATTTAGCAAAAGCGATAAAGTATCTAACAAGTGTGAGGAAAAAGAAAAGGACGAGGAGAAATTGCAAGGGTGAAAATGATCAAAACTGAAGAAATTTTACAAGTGTGCTAATCTAAAGCAAGAGCAACCAAAATAACCCAAAGCACAAAAGTGAAAAATAGAGAAAAAGTAAAGTTCAAAAGAGAAAATCTATGTCAAAGGAACAAGTCTCAATCAAATGCACAAAAATAGAGTGAGAGAAAACTTTCCAAAATGACAAATGCACATAAAATGGTGCAAGTGCACTAAAAACATAAAAACTACGCTTTTGACTTAAAGAAATTTGCACATGAATTATGAGAACATGACAAGACAAAAATGAAAAGTAAGAGGGTACATACTAGGCCATCGAGGCCTGTGGGAAGTTCAAACTCTCAAACTAGGTCCAAACAATGTGGGGTTCCCTAAATCCTAGGCATTGCTCCTTGACAACTAACAAAATGGAAAATCTAGAGACTAGATTTCACTATAGGATAAAATCACAAATGAGGTAATTAGAACCCTAATTTCCAATTTTAACCCTCAAACACCTTATTTTTTTACCTAGGAAACCCTAATTCTTAAATAGGTAGCCTTCCTACATTCAAATTAGGAGCTCCCAGGAACATTTAAACGAGTGACAAGGGACCTATAGACCTATTTTTTCATCCTAAACACATCTGAATTGAAATAGAACAATGTCTTGAGCTTGACCTCAAAATTGAAATTTTCATCCAATCTCTCAAGGGGGTAGGAAAAAGTCCTACCATCATTTCGTTGAACACCGGGGCACATTGGGGCATATTTTTTTTTCAAAAACTTGATATAAATTATAATCTTTGAAACAAAGCAACCAATACTTTGTATCAAAGAGGGGCAAAAATGTAGACATGTAAAATTGACCTAACACTTATCACACATACTAAATGATATTTTCACATCATCAACATCATTATCATCAAACATCACTACATTTCACATCAATCACATCAAAACCCTAATTTCCCCTATTAATTAAATAATACGACATTATTTAATTCACTTTTCCATCACTTTTGACTAATTAAATAAATTCCATTTATTTAATGAAGTCCTAAAACCCTATTTCTGCTATTAATTAAATAAAATGACATTATTTAATTAATTCATGTTTCATCAATTTAGACCAATTAAATAAATTACATTTATTTAATAAAATCTTAATCCAACTTTATTCATTCTGATTAGTTAAATAACACCAATTATTTAACTACGTGGCTAAGTCACTTTATTCCCCTAAATTTAATTGAATTATTAAATCATACTAATTTAATTAACTCACTTTCCCCCAAAAAAAAAATGAATAATTAAATCAAACTATTCAAATTATCATCAAAAATCAAATCAAACTAATGCAACTTTATTTGCATGTTCAACTCCAAAATGAATGAATGAATTATTTATCAATTAATTAATCTTTCTCAACCACTTTCCTAATTGAATAAATTATGATCCCCTAATGTCTCAATCTATTGTTGACTAATCATGTTGGCAACACAAGGGAAGACAACTGAGAGGGGGGGGTGAATCAGTTGCCACATAAATTATACTTATTAAACTTATTCTTAGATCTAATAAATAAAAATAAAAGCATAAATCATCACCACATCATAAACAAACATAACACCAATTTTTTTTTACGTGGAAACCCTGTTAGGGAAAAAACCACGGTGGAGATTAGTCCACAAGATTATACTCTGTTAAAAGTATGATAAATGGGGAATGCACATGCATTCAAGCACACTGCCTAGATCACACTGCTCAAATACAAAAGGCTTACTACCCAAAGAAGACTCATTGTCTTATAGATACATTTGGATTACAACTGAAAGATTTTGAACTAAGAAAATAACATATGCTAATGCCTGATTACAACTCTGGTTAAGCACACTTTCATCTGCTCACTCTTCTTCACACTTTACTTCTGCTTTCAAAATATTAGAACACTATTCACACTTAGCACAGAGCATACACCATACACCTTCTCTCACCATACCTGCAAATGGTATAAACAATCGATCATATATATCTGCAACCAAGGATAACATCAATTGCATGTCAACTTTAACAAAATATGAAATGTGTACAAACTGTCGGCGCAAAACAATAAACAATTTACAATGCGAACCAAAAAAATGTTAGCCAAAACATAATAAGGACCCAAAACAACATCCTCAAATTTGGAACACCTTCAAAAATTATTCCTCGAAGATCCACAACATGCTACAATCACCCTGTCGACCATGAACATGAAAAATATGAACACAGAAGAAAATTACCAATCATGAGCACAACGATCAATGCAGATCAACAACATAGATAGAGCACAATCTAGAAACATCCACAAGCATCATGAATTACTACAGAAGTATCCACAACACTTCACGCTACTAGAATCACATCATCTTCTTTTAGGAACACCAGCTAAAGCAACAAAACAATTGTCAGAACACAGATACTCATAACTCAATCAAATCTTCATGCGAACCTCTAAAACTTCATGTGGATAAACTAGATATACTCAACAACAAACCCTTTCATTCACAACTTCTTATCATCAATATACTAAGCTAGCTACCATACTGAACTTCACTGCACCACCGATAACCTATAACTTATTTTATTACAATTTTCTCAATATCCTCGACATATACAACCTTAAAGACATTAATAGCAATAGTGTCACATCAATGGCAATAGTGTTGACATCAATGAAAACAAGATATCAACAATATCTAACAATCTCCCCCTTTGGAATTGATGGCAACACATGATGTGAAAAACACCACCAACGACACTTTCTCTTAGCACTTTCTCCCCCTTAGATTTTCAATCTTTTTCTCCTTAACTCTTTCATAGTTTTTCACATGAATCTTCTCCCCCTTTGACATCAATGAAAAATATACACATTATCTTTCTCTACACAAGCTTTGAACTAGATATTTGAACATCTGACTACTCCCCTTGAGTAGTAACCACCACAACATCAATCCAGATCATAGGATATGACTATGAAATGCACAAAGTGATACAAGTCAATGCATCTTAATTATGATTAGGAGTAATCACCCCTAGCTTCCCTCTAAGATACTCAAAATTATCCTTAGGCAAAGGCTTAGTAAGGATATCTACAATCTGTTCCTTAGTGGGTACATATTCCAATCTGACTTCCTTCTCACTCACCTGCTCTCTCAATTTAAGTGAAACTTGATAGATATATGTTTCATTTTTGAATGCAGCACCAAATTCTTAGAAATGTTAATTTCATTTGAATTATCACAAAATATAGCAATAGGTTCATCATACACAACTTTGATATCTTTCAATATCTATTTCATCCACAATACTTGAGTACAATTGTTAGCAACAACAATTTTTTTTTCCTCTGCAGTAGATAAAGAAATGATATTTTGCTTCTTACTTAACCATGAAATCAACTTCTTTCCCAAGAAAAATGCACCACCACTGGTACTCTTTCTATCATCCACATCTCCTACCCAATAAACATCAATAAAAGCACTCAAAGTAAGATCATCTTCTTTAGGATACCATAGGCCAAAATCTACTGTCCGCTTCAAGTATCTGAAAATCCTCTTCACACCGTCTCATGAGATTCCTTAGGATTAACTTGAAATCTTACAAAAATGCATACAACATTCATGATATCAGGTCTAGTTTGATTCAAATAGAGCAATCCACCAATCATGGATCTATATCTAGTCTGATTTTCTTTAGGAGAATCATCCTCTTGTGCTAACTTACATCTAGTCAACATAGGTGTACCAATTGGATTTGAATCTTCCATACCAAACTTCTTTAGCAATTCTTTCACATACTTGGACTGAGATATAAAGATCCCTTTATCTAGCTGAGTAATTTGTAATCTGTTGATGACATTTTCTGCACAACAACTCAGACATAATATAAAATCCTATCTCTCTTGAAAGGTAAATCTCTATCAGCAAGCCTCAAGAGACAACCCCAAGGTCTCTAATGTCAGGTCTTGACATTGCATAAACAACTCAATGATAAATGTGAAACTTCTGGTAATCACAAAGGGACCTTACTTAAAGCAAATACTGAATCTTTAACTTATTAGATTTGACAATATGATGATACTTCAATTCTAAATCTAACTCAAATGATAAAGAAATAACAAAAATTTAGGGTTTCAGAGAGATTCCTAAATTTAACTACTCCTAAGATTAATAATGCAAATGATGAAATACTTGAAATGGACCAATCCCTCATAAACTAATTCCTATTTAACCCAGATGAACCTACAATCTCACAGAAACAGTGCAATCTTCTAAGGTATTAAGATTTTCAGATCATGAACATTCATCCAAGACAACCCACTTGCAATTGAAATGAATAAATCTCCACAATTGAACTAAGCACAATGAATATAAAGTCCAGGCTAGCTTTGCAAAGCAACTAACAATCAACTAGCGGCAAAAAGTATGGACCAGGGATTGCTGCAAACACTTCAAGCATCAAATAATAAACACTATTGAATCAAATCAAACATACATCTAATAACCTTGAGAAATTTTAAAGATAGAATCATAAGAACCATGCAAGATAAGTCAACACAAAAGAGATCACCAGAAAATCACAATGTCTTTAATTGTATTGAATCATCGAATTTCAGCAACAATTCTAATGTTCTCTTACAACACTTGCTCAAAATGACCTAATTTCTACCTCTGCTCTACTGCTTAATTCGCTCTAAGAACTATCTATATTTTCTATTCTATGTTCTCTATTCTATATTTTACAAATGAGGAAAAATTCCCAATTTATAGGAACCTCCAAAGCATGTCGGCCCAATTTAGATTTTACAATAATAAAATAGCCCCACACAGGTCGGCCAAGATAAATTTGAAATAAGATAAGATATGCATTAAATGCATGGGACTCATCCAGGTCGGCCACATGTGAAGTAATAAATGATTTAAATCCTCCTTCAATCAAGGTAATCTCCTCCAGAACTGCCTTAACGACCTTGTTAAATCCAACCTGCACTCAACAAAAACCACCATCAATAATATCCACTATAACCCGAGGATCAAGATTAGTTTATCACCAATAATATATTCAAAATTCAAATAAATTCAAACACAGATCGCAATCCCATGAAATATCGTTAATGCACAATTTCATAGCTCGGGATTTTCACCCTTTCACGGAATCCAGGCCAGAAGGGATTTTCGAGAAAATTCGGACCACACAGATTCTGGTGAAAACAAACTACAATCAATAAATTCCAGAAAATACAGAGACAACGGGAACTTCAGGAAAATTCAAAGGAAGCAGAAATCCGCGAAGCAGGCAAAACTCTAGATTTTTGGGAAAACACGGAGGATGAGGAAAACTGGGGAAATCTGCCAGCACAGGAAAATCCTGAAACTGAAGGAAAACCCAAACTTCGACATTCTCCAATGATCTCACTCAAATTGATCGAAGATCACAAATTTGAGGACCTAGGCTCAAAAGAAAAATCATTCAGTGATGGATCTAGACTCAAAATTTACTCAAGGGCAATTCGATCCGTATTGGTGATGGCTCCAAAGTCGAAACCCTAAAATCAACCAAAACAAAAACAATCATACACATAGGTTTGAGCTTGAAAATTCATTAATAAGAATGCAAGGCACCATTAGACTCATCGATCATCAGGAGAAAACAGTGACTGGGCCATCAAAATTCATAAAAATGACAGACCAAACCCAAAATCTGGGAATTCGACAAGGAGACAGAATTTTAGGAAAATCTAATCCATGCGGAATTTTGTGAGGTGAGAAGATTTATGGAAAACAGTGCAAAACACCAGCCGTTGGGCTTTAAGTGAAATCCAGGAAAATCCAGATGTGGCAGAAAATCCCGGAACAATGCCAAAACCTGAACTTGGCCCAAAACTTAATATTTTCAATATGCAACTTAGTGAAAACTCTTAGGAAAGCAAGATAAACACTTAAGCTCATGCCAAGGCAACGTAATCCACAAAATCAAAGGGCGAAAAGACCAAAAGTGAAAGAAAAAGAGGGTCCCTGCCTTTAGCGGGGTGTGTGTGCAAAAACTGCACAACAAATGGCGACTCTGTTGGGGAAATGCTCCAGAGAATTTCTATGGCGGACAGTAATCAAGAACCCAGAATCTGTAGTTTTGATCTCACTATCAGACAAAAAAATCAAAATGCAAGATTAAAGAATCATAACCAAAGGTGGACTAAACCTTCCATAGACTAAAAATCCAAGTGTGTGCACATGAGTTCATTTCCCTCCTTGAGCTATTACAGAAACCAAGTTCAATCAGGTCAGGCTACATAAAGATTCTAACTCCAAAAGCAACCTAGATAGAGCCTCCTTGCCAGTTAGGTGTCTATAGCCCCCAACGAGGTTATCATTGTGACTCTCCTGAACATAACTCTATTGCTGGCCAGGCATCTATAGCCCCTATAGAGATAATCAGATACCCCTGATAAGTTGAAGTCATTTGATTTTCAATATTTTCTCTTTTCTTCTCTTTTGGTATTCTTTTCATTTTTTTTATTTCAACCTGTGAACAATGAAGTTCACACTTAGGGCTGAGAACCACAGTGGTGCTGAAGCAGAAATAAGATTTTTCACCAGATAAGACCACACAAAGATCCTACAACAACCTTAGGATTTTTAAGATGTATAAAAGATACAAGATTTCATAATACTTCAAATTCAAATAAAACCAGTGACCCATCCTCTTTAAATCAGACATTTATACTGCATAACAATAATAAAGACTTCAACCATCCTTTCAAGACACAGGATTAAAGTTCATCAAGGAAATACTCAGAACAGTCCTAAACAAAAAGAATATTTGCTATGCAAGTGCAACACATTTAGAAGAAAACAAGAAGACCTCCAAAGCAAAAACAGAGACAAAACACACCAAACCGAAAGCAAACCTAAACTAACCAAAGAAAACTAATTCTAAAGTAATCTATCCTAAAGAAAACAAAATAGACTAAAGCAAAAGAAAAGCAGAACAAGCTGCATTTATTCAAATCAACAGTATGTACAAAAGACTCATAACAACTCATTACCAGATAGGGTGAACTGAGACCCACCCCCATATGGTTCATTAATGCATGGACAAGCAACAAGGTAATGGTAATAGTTCTCAATAATGCAAATTTATCTTTATACTCAACAAAATAAACCTCAAAAATGTAGCATTCAGACTCAACCTCATAATCAGGAATAATCAATAACTGGGGAAATTCATTGAAACCATGATCAATCCATATGCAAGTTGTCTTTCCCAAATTCCCATAGTCAAATTGACAAGATTCAAAATTCATAGTAAGGAGAGAAACAACCTGGTTTTGTATTGTTATAAACTGAACATTGTTTTCATCATCCAACACTTGTGAAGAGCTTCTATCTATGTCATTAGGAGGTCTCAACTGATGATGCAATATCCCTCTTGCATTTAGAACATGCAAAACATAATTGGAGTCTTCAATGAATATTTCAAGGTGAAAATCAAATTGGAAAGATTCAAAAGTAAAAACATGGAACTTTTCACCTATTTTCACTTCTTCATGAGGGGTCAATGTTGAAAATGTAAAAGCCTCATCATGTATAGTAACTTCCCCATCATGATGTTTGTCAGGAGGCCTCACAGACTGATTTTCAAGCACATCTTTACCTAAAATAGGATGATCAAGCTCATTAGTGATGGCTGCAACATTGTTATTCTCAACACCATTTGGCTTTTCCTACACATCCATATGAATCACATCAGCTATCTTGTCATTAATATACAAAATCTGTGAAGTTTCTTTACTGAATTTATCAACAGAAAGAGGAAAAATAGAATGTGATGAGTGAAGGGACTCCCTGAATTCCTCTCTTATTGGCATTTGTTCTGGTCCTGGATTGTGACTGCTTAGAATATCAACTCTTTCATTAAGTTCTTCATATCTTACAGGACACTCATTAGCAGGTTGTTGAAGTTCTTGTATTGAAATCTCCTTCAGAGCTGCTTCAACTTTAACTATTATGACTTTCTCAGATCCAATGCCAGTTGACTCTTCTGCTAGACATTCACCAGTAGCTTGTTGAAATTCCTTTATTGGAAGCTCACTTCTTATAGTTTGATGCACATTCATTGTAGGATCTGACAACCATACTCAATTTTCCACCTCTTATGTTGATTCTACCGATACTTTAGCACTGTCGGATTTATGAATAGGCATATCATGTAACATGAGTATTTCCTCAGTCTCCCATTCTTGAGGGTTAATTGTTAGTGCATAATTTCCCAAGCTTGTTTCAGACAGAAATACCTCCTTAAAAGTATTTGTATCAACATGGCTTGAAGCACCCTTTTGTTCAGAAATCATATCTTTTTCAAGAGACTTTAGTACTGCATCCCTAATGGTAGGATTCTTTAACAACTCATAAGCAGAGAGACTTACTTTGACTTTCTTGAGTTCTTCTACCACACACTCTCCTATTTTCTTTGCATTCATGGTAGAATAGTGGTCTTCAGAGCCAATCACAAATTTATCCTTGTTACTTTCAATGCTTCCTCCTTTATCAGCATTAGATTGTCATCCATTTACGAAATACTAAGTAGGCACATGGTGGAGTGCTTGAACCTCTTCAGTTGTATACTCTTCTTCATCTAATGGGCCATTGTCATTCTCCTCGTTATTTCCAAAGGATTGAACTATATATTCTTCACTGTATACATACCCTATTTCAACACCTTTATCCTGTTCTTCTTCTGGTTCATTCTCTTCACTTCCTGGAAATGGGACATGATTCACCACCATGACTGATATGTCATAAGGATTAGACAGTACTATCACTCATCCACTCGAACTATTGTTGGCATGTTGGAATTTTGGCTGGAAAATGGACACAACAATCTAGAATTCTTGATAGTTTGACTCAGAATGTTGATTAGTATAATGAAGCCTACACCATCCTATCAAAGCCTTTTTTTCTAGATAAACTTCACTAGATTTCTCTTGATTGTTTGGCTAATCTAGAGAGGTTAAGGCTCCTCCATTATTCTAAGGTGGTGGCTTCCTTCCATGATCTTCATTAAAATGTTCTCCTCTATCAAAGTTCTACCCCTGAGCTTGCATCATATCCCTACTGCTTTGATCATAATTGAACTAAATCCCCCTTTGGGCTACCTAGGATTGACTATTCTAGTTCCTAAGGTAGGTGACTTTAGTGTTTAGCTTCTCAACTAGCTCTGTGAGTGCATCCAACCTCTCCTTGTCTACACTATTTGATGGAGGAACAATACCAGCTGAATTTTGCATATAAACAACATGTGACCCATGGTTCAAAGATTGATTAAATATCTCAAAGCTCTACAAATAACTAGGTATATTAGCTGGTTGACGAAAGAATGCAGGCTGGTTCATATTTGGAGGGTAATTTGGCATAGGTGGAACTT